>JAVKPL010015677.1:0-127839 GCA_032173675.1 Gastrolobium villosum
AAAATGGAGAGCATGCACCTTTGAAATGTGGCAGGTGCATTACATAGACCGAATGGCATCCGTCTATAAGCAAAGACCCCAAAAGGGCAAGTGAAAGCTGTTTTCTCTTGGTCTTCTGGTGCTACTGGGATTTGGTTGTACCCAGAATATCCGTCCAAGAAACAATAGTAGTTGTAACCTGCCAATCTTTCCAACATTTGATCAACAAAAGGAAGTGGAAAGTGATCTTTCCTTGTTGCAGCATTTAACCTTCGGTAGTCCACACACATTCTCCAACCAGTAATAGTTCTAGTTGGAATCAGTTCATTTTTCTCATTATGAACTACGGTGATACCTCCCTTTTTCGGAACAGTCTGCACTGGGCTTACCCAAGCAGTATCCGAAATTGGGTAAACCATACCAGCATCAAGAAGCTTTACAACTTCTTTTCTCACAACCTCTTTCATTGTTGGATTGAGTCTTCTTTGTGGTTGCCTTACTGGTCGGATTTCATCCTCCACTAGAATTTTATGTGTACAAAATGAGGGATTAATACCCTTCAAATCAGAAATTGACCACCCTATGGCAGTCTTGTGCTCTTTCAACACTTGAATCAGTCTTGTTTCTTGTTCAGAAGACAACCCTTTGCTAATGATAACAGGGTAAGTCTCTTCTTCCCCCAAGAAGATATACTTGAGAGTTTCCGGAAGTTCCTTCAACTCCACCTTTGGGGCACCATCTTCCTTGTCAGAATCTTTCTTTTCAAGGATTTCAAATAACTCATTTTTCTCTTCCTTGAAAAGAATCATTTCCTGCCCCACAGGTGGTTCAGTAGATTGTTGACTAGAAGATACTTCTTCTTCCATCACTTGCTCAATGATATCAAGTCGGAAACAATCGCCCTTATCAGAAGATTGTTTCATGGAGTCAAAGACATTGATGGTGATGGTCTCATCATTCATCCTTAACTCTAACCTGCCATTTTCCACATCAATCATGGCTCGAGCAGTGGCCAAGAAAGGTCTTCCCAATAATAAGGGCATTTCAGTACCCTCTTCCATGTCTAATACCACAAAATCAGCTGGGAAAATGAACTTATCCACTTTAACAAGAACATCTTCAATAACACCACTTGGTCTCCTCAAAGATCTATCGGCAAGTTGCAAAGAAACCATAGTGGGTTTTAACTCAGTAATTCCCAGAGATTTACAAACTGATAAAGGCATCAGGTTAATACTTGCCCCAAGATCACATAATGCTCTGCCAACATCAGTGTTACCAATAGCAATTTGAATATTGAAGCTTCCTGGATCACTTAGTTTGGGTGGAAACTTCTTTTGTATGATAGCACTACACTCTTCAGTGAGTGTCACTGTCTGGCATTCTTGCAGCTTATGTTTTCTTGACAACAAATCTTTCATGAACTTGGCATAGTTGGGCATGTTAGACAAAGCTTCAGCAAATGGTATGTTCACATGTAATTTCTTGAAAATATCAAGAAATCTTGAATATTGCTGCTTTTGAACATCTTTCTTGAATCGTTCTGGATAAGGTGCCATAGCCCTAACATATTCAGGATTCAGTTCAAATTTCTTGTTGTCAGCAGCAATAATTTGTGGCTCTTCTTCTTCATTTTTTTTAACATGTCCTTCAATTTCAGAAGGAATCACCACTTCTTCTGGCTCTTTGGCATTTTCATCGGCCTCCACATTTGTGATTGGCTTTGGTTGAGTGACCTCCTTAGGCTTTGTTGGAGGAGTCAACACCTTACCACTTCTAGTAGTTATTGCCAAACAATCATCCTTCGGATTGGTGACTGTATTACTAGGAAATGTACCTGGAGTCCTTTCAGCCACCTGCTTCGCTATCTGGCCAATTTGGTTCTCCAAATTTTTGATAGAAGCTTGTGTATTCCTAGTGTTTGCTCGAGTCTCCTCCATAAAAGCATTTGAATGTTGGGCCATTTGTCCCACTAGCTTTTCTAAATCAGAAGGTTCCTTTGGTTGAACTGGTGGTGGTTGCAAATAATTATTTGATTTAAAATCAAGACCAGTACCTTGCACCTTCCGCTGGAAGTTATTGTTTCCTGGATGAAAATTCTGATTTCTTGAAATATTATGTGGTTGGGGTCGCTGGTCATACCACACACCATTTACGTGCACCTGTTGAGGAGGATCATCAGATAATAATGTTGGACATTCATTAGACTCATGATCATCCTTGCAATATTCACAAACAACTGCAGCAGCTTGAGCTTGTACATTAGAAAACTGCATCTTATCTACCCTTGAGGTTAGATTTGCTAATTGTTGTGATAGCAATTTATTCTCAGCCAAGACTGCATCATTATTATCTAGGTGCAAAATTCCCCTCTTAGGCTTGGCTGTCAAACCTTCATTTTCGTTGGCAGCCATTCTTTCAATTAACTCAAGAGTCTCATTTGCTCTCAAGGATTTGATGCTGCCACCTGCTGCACCATTCAATACCATCCGCACTTCAGGTTTACACCCATTGAAAAAAATTCTGACTTGATCGCCATTAGTCATGGGGTAATGAGGACATCTCCTCATCAGATCCTTGAAGCGGTTCCATGCTGCACATATAGTTTCACCCTCAGCCTGAGTGAAATTGGTGATATCATTCACCATCTGGTTGAACCTCTCCATGGAAAAGAACTCAGCAAAGAATTTATTTGAAAGAATCTCCCATGATGGAATACTTCTTGCTGGTTGCCTTTCCAACCAATTCAAAGCCTTCCCTTTAAGAGCAAAGGGAAACAGTCTCAGCCTGACTGCATCATTGGACACCTGGGGGTGCTTGGTTGAGTCACAGATCATCAGAAATCTGTCAATGAACCTGTGAGGGTCCTCATCCGCCTCTCCGCCAAACTGAGCTCGCTCTACCAATTGAATATTGGCAGATTTGAGCTCCCAATTGTTGCCCGTTTCTGGATGAATAATGCTTGAATTAGGTCTGTTGAATGCTGGTGTGAGGATTGTATCCATGAGTGGATTGTCCACTTCATTATTGTTCCCAGCCATTGTTTTTGCTTCTTCGAACAGAATTCCCAACTCGTTGAATGCAAGCTTTTTCCGAGCAAGTTTTCTGTTCCTCTTTTCTGCTCTAGCGATTTCCAAATTAAGTGGAAATTCTGGGAGAGTACCTCGCATACAACTTCAGAAAAGAGATTAGTAGCACTGTTCAAATTAAAATAAATAAAGAAAATAAAAATATTCACAAATATGCACAAATCCAATCTAAAAGATCAAGATTATATGATATCAGAAACGCCAATCCCCGGCAACGGCGCCAAAAACTTGATGCACTCCGGCAAGTATACCGATCGCACAAGTAATAAAGTGATAAATACAGTTCGTCTCCACAGGGATTAGATCTAATATCAAGTAAACAATTTCCTTTAAGAATGGACGATTTCCAAAAGGGTTTTTGTGACAAATATTGTCAAATTGATTGTAATTAAAAATAAAGACTTATTTTTGTGTTTTTGAATTAGAAAAGAAAACAATACAATTGAAAATTGATTTTTAGAAAAAATATGAGAAAAGTATTGTAGCCAGGGTTCATTCACCAAATGATCCCCGCTTTTTACTCCGGATTGATTTATAAAAATCATTTATATAATCACTCAGATAAATTATCATCTAAAAGATTTAATAGTTAACCCTCAATTCCTTGCAGGGTTAACCCTTTAATCCCATGAGAAACCCCAATTCCTTGCAATGTTTCTCATGGGATCAAGCAATGGGCGTGATAATTTAAGCATCTGCAATCGTATACACGTCTATTCCTAGCACGCATACAGATTGTTATCTTACCCCCTTTCAAGATCAAAACCCCAATATTCCTATCTAGGATTTTGATCCTCAGAATACCCCCAACTATCAGATTGATCGATTCTAATAAAGGGAATATAAAATTCGCACAGAGTAAAGATAAAGATAATTATATAAATTAAAAATCACAAATCAATCCTTCATGTCAAGGGTTCACATATGGATCGTGACCCTGACTACAATAAAAATGATCTAGCCGATCAACATCATGATCGCTGATCTAAAATTTAACATAAACTAAAAATAAAAGATAAAGAAATACTAGATGAAGACGAAGAACGAAGAACAACTCCAGTGCTCTTCTCCTCCAATCTCCAGATCTGTCCTTGAACCTTGTATCTGTGTTTTTTTGCTTTTTTCAGATCTCCCAGTCTACTGACCTAGTTGCATAAGAGGTACTTTTATAATATTTTATTTCCTTTCCAAAAGTGCCCCTCAGAAAACACGGAGATCCGTCCCGCATACCGGCGCCGGTTGGCACCGAATTGGCGCACGTTTGCGCCACTCCAAACTGGCGCTGGGTGGCGCCATTTTTTCAACATATATGGCGCTAGTTAGCGCCACTTTGTTACTATTCATTGGCGCTAACTAGCGCCAATTCATTTGTTTTTAGGCGCTAGCTAGCGCCAGTCTTCTGTCTTGCGGCGCTAGCTTGCGCCATTTCCTTTGTAATTTGGCGCTGCTTTGCGCCAACCTTCTGTCTTGTTGCGCTGAGACGCGCCGCTTTCTTTCGTAAATGGGCGCTAGGTTGCGCCAAACTTCTGTAATATTGCGCTCAGGAGCGCCACTTTGTTGCTACCTAGCGCCACTTTGATGTGCTCGCTGCAACCCGCGTCATGCTTGGAACTCACAGTGTGCTATAATTTTCCTGTAAAAATACAATTAAAATGTGAATATTATTGACATTCAAAGAATCAATATAATTAGCCAATATGTATTTAATTTGCTCTCTTATGACTCAATTCTTGTCAATTTTATCACAGAAAAATCACACCTGCCAGAGGCACATCAAGAGCTCATCATGGAGCTCTGATATTCGCCATTTTTTCTTTCTTCGTCTTCGATTATAGATCTGTTCTTCTTTTCACTGATTTTCTTCTGAATCAAGTGAGTCAAGATCCTTGTTTCATTTTTCTTGCATGGCGAATCAGAGTTCTCAACAAAACCTCAGTGATGCTTCGGATGAGACACACATTCAAGGTGATGCTTCTGATTCTGCGAATCAAAAGATTATGAATCGAAATCTTAATCAGGATTTGTCAGATCTAGGAAGTCCTTACTTCCTTCATCCAAATGAGAATCCGTCTCTTGTACTTATTTCCACGCCTATGAACGGTAAGAACTACCATGGATGGGCCAGAGTCATGACTATGGCTTTGATTTCTAAGAATAAACTCTCTTTTGTGAATGGTTCAATTTCTGTTCCGGAAATTTCTGATCAACATTATGCTGCTTGGGAGAGATGCAACACCATGGTGTTGTCATGGTTGCATCGGTCCATTACAGAGTCCATTTCTCAGTCGATACTATGGATGGACAGGGCTGTCGATGTATGGAAGGACCTTAAGGAGAGGTTTTCCCAGTCAGATATTTTTCGAATTTCTGACTTACAGGATGAGATCTATCGTCTTCATCAAGAAGATAAGTCAATATCTGATTATTACACTTAACTCAAGATACTTTGTGATGAGTTAGAGAATTTACAGCCTACACCTTCTTGTAAGTGCATCCGTCCATGCTGCACACTCGCTTCACAAGTGAGGAACATCAAGGATAGGGATTACTCAATACGGTTCCTTAAAGGGCTCAATGAGCAATATTCTCATGTGAGATCCCAAATCATGCTTATGGATCCTCTTCCTTCAATAAATCGTGTGTTTTCACTGGTCACTCAACAGGAGAGACATATGCACCTTGAAGGCACGTTGCCTAATTCTACTGATGGAGCCACAAAGGTATTCTATAACTCCTCTGCAGAACACATAGCTACAAGAGGAGGACGCTCCAATACTAGAGGAAGAGGACGAGGCTATTACAATGGACGAGGTAGATCCATTTCCAGATTGTGTACATATTGTGGGAAAACAAGTCATACTGTTGACACATGCTTTGAGAAGCATGGATATCCACCAGGTTATAAGGTGAAGGGTGGATATAAAGTAGCTAATGCTTTGATTCAAGATACTTCAGATGGTCTTAGTGAACAGAATCATGTTGTCTCACAACAAGAGAATAAAAAGAGTTTCTCTAAGAATCAGTATGATACCATATTTGAGATGATTCAGCAGTCTATGCAGCAACAATTCCTTCAGCAAGGCACTTCTCCTCATATGAGCAACATAGTGCAAACAAATGCGATCAATACAGAAAAAGGGGCAATCAATGGTGAAACAACTTCTTCAGGTAATGCTTGCACACAGTGGATCCAAGATACAGGAGCCACTGATCATATAACCAACACACTCACCAGCTTGGTTTCAATGCAAAAAATTGCACCAGTAGCCATCTCTCTCCCTAATGGGAGCCAGGTCCACTCTTATTACTCAAGGACTGTAATTTTTCCAAACACACTTACCTTGTCTAATGTCTTGTTTGTTCAGAATTTTACTGTTAATCTCATATCAGTCACAAAGTTAGCACAAGACTCTAATTGCTGTGTAATTCTTCAACAGCAAACCTGTGTCATCCAACACATGCCTACCATGGAGATGATTGGTTCAGCTAGGCTAAAGAAAGGCTTATACATCCTCACTCAAGACTATAGTCAACAACACATACACCCAGACTTACAAACCAAATTTACAAATAGCATTTCTGCTCAGTCTTTTTACACTGTAAATCCTAGTTTCAATGATATATGGCATTTACGTTTAGGGCATTGTTCATCTTCTGTAATAAAGACAATGATGACACAATATCCATTCATCTCTTGTAAAAATACTGATGATCCCTGTGATATATGCCATTATTCAAGGCAACGAAAATTGCCTTACATTTCTAGTTCAACTATTTCTAATAGTGCTTTTGATTTGGTGCATATAGATATTTGGGGGCCATACTCTGTATCTTCCATTCATGGTCATCGCTATTTCTTAACAGTAGTTGATGACTTCACACGTTTCACTTGGGGAATTTTGATGAAAACCAAATTTGAAACCCGAATGCATATAAAGTCTTTTGTCATGTTTGTCGAAAACCAGTTTAATGTGACCATCAATTCCTTTAGGAGTGAAAATGGTCATGAATTTATAATGCAAGATTTCTTTAATCAAAAAGGGAATTATTCACCAATTATCTTGTGTTGAGTCTCCACAACAAAATGGTGTTGTGGAGAGAAAACATCAGCATATTTTAAACACATCCAGAACACTTTTGTTTCAAGGTAATCTTCCTAAAAATCTATGGTCTTATTGTGTTTCACATGTTATCCATATCATTAACAGACTTTCTTCTCCAAGACTGCACAATAAGTCACCATATGAGCTACTGTATAAAAAGCCACCTGTGATCATACACCTTAAGGTTTTCGGGTGTTTGTCATTTGACTCCACATTAAAAGCTAATCGTACAAAATTTGACACAAGAGCCCGTAAATGCATATATCTAGGACACAAGGATGGTGTAAAGGGATATATTCTATATAATTTGAAGTCTAAAGAAGTATTTCTTTCGAGAAATGTGCTATTCTATGAATCACACTTCCTTTTTTCTGAAACCTGTGCCAATGACCAACCTGTTCACACAAAGAATCCTATTATCTTGCCCATTCATGCAGTCACACCATATGACACAATTTTTGGTCCACAGTCTGATCAGACACTATGCAAAGAGTCTTCACAACCACCTTTGGCCAATACTCAACCACGGTCTTTACCTACAAATCCTCTAATACAACAGCCAATATCACAGCAGTCATTACCTACGAGCCACATACCACAACTAGATTTAGCAATAACAAACTAATAACAATTAGTAAATAACAATTAACAGTATTACAGAATAAGTATATTCTGTATCAGAGTCCGTCAATGACCCAATATCCTCGTACATTCATGTAGGCGTAAACAGTTTTAGCAATTACTGGTAAATCAAAGGGAAGCATAGCTGAACCTCCTCAAATTTATACACCAAACTAAACTTCACTAGAAACTCCCATTTGTATAACTACAGGATTACTGAGCAATATGGATCTTATGAAAGGAAGAATTATCATTATAACCACAACCAAAATAGATATTTCCAAGTAGAATTTCCAAGTATATTTGCATTTACATAGAAGGGTTTTATAAGAGTTATGTTGTAGGAAAAATGTTTGTTTTATGTTATAGAGATTCGTTTTGCGTGCTGGATTTTTTTTATTTTTTTTTGCTGTGGGTCCCACAAAATGTTGTGTGTGTAGGAAAGTTTTTGTGATCATGTTAAATAATAGATGATAAACCCTACATAAAATTCAGCGTACAAAACCTAAAGAAATAAAAGCAAAGATCAGAAAAGACCAAACCACCCGAGGGAGTTAAATTCTAGAAATTTATTGAATAAAAGAGTACAGCTACCAAACAATTTATGGATACAACAAAAACCCTCTTAAAAAAAGGGGGAAAAACTCTCAAACACCGCAAAATCTCAGATAATCATCACATTGATTGGATTAGACCCCTTCTATGTGTTAGATCTATTATTTTTATGCTGTCAAATTCTGGGTCTTCATTTATATGTCTTATTGTTACGTATCAAAAAAAAAAAAAAATTAGAGGCTCAGAACAAGTCATCTTCTGGTTGCTAGTATAGCCCACTTTTCCAACTGTGGCAATCTGATTCCTCATCATCTTCAGCGTTCACACTGCTTTGTCCAGAACTTGAAAGAACTTTAGCAGACCCTCTTAGAAAGAGAGGACCTTGTGGAGAACCTGATAAGTTTCCCTTTGATTCATGTCCACATTGATCTTGTGCCATCCATAAGCCCTTATTAGCTTGGCCAAATGAAGAATCTGGAACTCTTCTAAAATGAAGCCTATACTTCTGAATAAACCACAGATTTGCATAAATCATCATTGGGAAGAATAAAGGATGAAAAAAGTTCAATAGTGATAATAATAAACACTCACTTGCAAATGGCTTTTCACTTCATCATTTGTTAAGCCTCCCACCTGCATCAATTCTCTAATCTGCTTAGGGGTGGCCACTGCAATATACAACAAACCAATTAGAGATAAGACCCACTTTTTAAATTCTAGATGGAATAAGCTGCAACACTTTTAAGAAGGATATTCTTCCTACCAAAATTTTCTACTACTAACTTACTACCTATCTAACCACCATTAAATCAAAGAGAGAAAATATTAAAAAGTTTTTGGAAAAAGAGAAAATGTTGATCCAATAATGATTAGATAGATAGATAGTAGTTGATAGTAGAAAATTTTGGCAGTAAGAATATCACTCCTCGTTAACGAAGTAGAGGTAAGGATTTTAGGCCACCCAATTTGCAAAAGAAGGAACCAATTCACTTCTAAACCTTTTACCCCATTAATTAAGCAAGCTAAAAGTGTAAACTTTAATATACCTTGTGGTCCTCCCAATTGATGAAGCGCATCAACAAATCGCCGATGAAGTTCTGGTGACCAGCATCGCCTTTGTTTCCTCGGATTCTGTTGTTGTGGTTGACCCTTAATCTCAATCTTGCTTGTAATCAAAGACGAATCATGACTACCTCCACAACCCCTTTTGGATTTTCTATGATTCTGTTCAAACTCTGGAGTCATCAAACTAAGGTTAGGAAAATGTGAAACCTCCTTTTCATCCCTTTTCACTGTCTTTGAGTTTCCACTGAATGCTAGAAATGCTCTTCCATTGTTGTTGGTCTCGTTCGGTGGTTCAATTGGGTTCTCGGGCACAGACCAATTATCTTCTTCACTTCTCTGCCACCACCAAAAAAAGAGACACAAGTTTTGGTCTTAGTTTTGCATAAACTACAGCAAAGTACAGTCTTTTATTATTATTATTATTAACAAAAACTATGCTCTCAAATTTACCAATTTGGTTTCAACGCTCCATAGCTGAGCAGAGCTCATCCAGTTCTTCTTGTCACTAATTTCCTTCCACATGTTCAATGACCCTTTTCCTTCAAAATTGGTTTTCATCAGCGGCATCAATTCTTCAACCACGGGTTCATCTTGCATTCTCATACACCCTTCTATTTCCTCCTTCAATCTAGCTATAGCTGCAAGGATGCCCAAAAAAAAAAAAATTAATATTTGTCAACAAAAGTATAAAATGCACAATAATCACTAAAAAAATTTCTAATTTGAAAACTATAAAAAAGAAAAAAAAAAATCTGTAAAGGGTGTGATAATTAACCCACCATAGTTTACGAGGATCATGCATAGAGGAAGCTCACGTTTGAAGGCCTCGATCTTCCTCATCTCATCTTCCAACTTTTGGACGTAGTCCTCAAGCATGGCCATTTTCTGAGACCCTTCTTTGCTCTTAGAAACCTCGCCAAGAAGCTCAGAAATGGTTCTGGGTGCAAAGGTCAAACTCAAATCCAAGCTCAGCTCCATTCTTGGGGTGTTCTCACAACAAAGTACTAATGAAAGTAACGGTTTCCCAGTTTCACTGTTGTGTCGTGTGTTTGTGTTTTAGCAGTGACACCATTTCATTACAGTAAGAGAAGTAAGTAGTGAGAAGAGGATAGAGATTCATTGATATATATAAGGAAATTTCCGATTCCGGACACAAAGATTCAGTGACCGCATTCGGGTCGTCGCGTAACTCCATCAATGTTAATGTTACTCAAGGCCAAATGATAAAGCTACAATTTCTTTCTTTCTTTCTTTTTTTTTATTAAAGGGTTTTGTGAGTGTGTTATGTTATAGAGATTCATTTTGCTTGCCGGAATTTTTTTTTGTGTGCTGCAGGTCCCACAAAATATTGTGCGTGTAGGAAATTTTGTAAGGTCATGTTAAATTATAGATGATAAACTCATTATTAAAATAAACAAAAGTTGAAGAAAACAAAAAGAAATGGAACAAATAGTTTGTGGTTCATATTGGAATAGATTCAATAACTTGTCGTGACATAGTATGATTGGTTGGATTAAATTAATTAATTTTGGATGAATGTGGTTTCTGGGAGGTTCTTTGATCTGTAGACTGGAATCACCTATGAAAAGCCTAGGCAACGTTTACCAAGACATAAAATAAAGTTGCATAATTAATACATGGTAGTTTGGTCATTCCATAAATCATGACCAATTGATCGTTACTTTGCTATCGTGTTTGGTATGTTTTGTTTTCACATTTTTTAACAAATCATTAAACATACGCCAAGTTTTTGTGATATTTTGAGATCCGGCCACCACATTTTTGTTTTTAACTAATGTTATAAAATTCTGATAGGCCATAGGTCAATAAATTATTGATTCAATCGAGTTGAATTATTTAAAATGAATTTATGTAATAATATATAATAAATATTAGAGACAGATTAAATTATATTTATTATCGTTAAATTGATAAAAATTAACTATTCAGGCATGTGTGATGCGTCAAATAATTCTATCCGTATATATTATGGTACAAGTATCATAACAAGGAGTTCGTGTTAGTGTAGCGGTAAAGGTAATGTGTATTTACTTTCAAGCTCACAATGTCGGCACAAAATTCATGTTACCTATTCATATATACCTGGTTATACTACGAATGTTCCCTTCTGTTTTTTGTTTTTTTTTTTTATTATTATTGTACTGGATGTATGAGTTTAACAGGTTTTAGTATTGGGATTGTGCTCTTTTACTTGAGTTCAATTGGGTTAAGAATATGAGAAGAATCCAAAAAGCTTAGAACACAAAGAATTTAAGGCTAGGGTTCTTGGTACCTATATATATATACTATCACTTAAGTCATTAATTTTCTTATGAGTCAACTGAAAGAGGTAAGTTCATATCTGAAAAAGTGTCATACATCAATATTGTAAAGAACCTCACCTCAAAAGCTAGCTCTAAGGGTGAGAGTGCCAAAGACCTTATAAATGTCACATTAGTTGTTCATCCAACCACTGTGAGACTATATATCTCAATAGTAGTGTAAGAGAATAATATAAATCATTAAAAAAGCCCTCACCCAACACCTTAAGATTTTGGGTTGAATTGGTTCTTTTACATGATATCAGAGCTGTAAACCAAAAATTGGGCCCAGGCAATATACACGTTTTTAGCCCAAAGGGCTCTTGCGTGAGGGGGTGTGTTAGAGAATAATATAAATTATTAAAAAGGCCATCACCCACCCCCTTAAGGTTTTGGGTTGAATTGATTCTTTTATATGATATCAGAGCTAGAGTGACTATGTAAACCAAAAATTGGGTCTATGCAATATCCATGCTTCAAGCAGCCCAAAGGGATCTTGCGTGAGGGGGTCTGTTAGAGAATATAATATAAAATAT
This sequence comes from Gastrolobium villosum, assembly GCA_032173675.1. Classification (NCBI taxonomy): domain Eukaryota; kingdom Viridiplantae; phylum Streptophyta; class Magnoliopsida; order Fabales; family Fabaceae; genus Gastrolobium; species Gastrolobium villosum. Next base: position 12,270 of record JAVKPL010015677.1, read on the forward strand.
TTGCGTGAGGGGTTGCATGAGGGGGTGTGTTAGAGAATATAATATAAAGTATTTGCGTGAGGGGGTGTGTTAGAGAATATAATATAAAGTATTAAAAATACCATTACTTTTCACCTTAAGATTTTGGGTTGAAGTTGTTTTTTACATGGTATCAAAGTCTTGTTCGATCCTCGCTGGGTCTGTTGCATTATCCACTCTTCAAGCCCAATGGGCTCTCGTGTGAGGGGGCGTGTTGAGATATATAGTCCCACATTGGTTGTATGTTGCACTAATGTGGAGTTTATAAAGCCTTGGGATAATGTGGAGTTTATAAAACCTTGAGCACTTCCACCCTTTAAGCTAGTTTTTGGGTGGTGTATCTCAAAGTTCTTTACAAATATTCCCTTCCCCATTGATAGATATTTTGGAAGGTATGCCTAACGCCAATTTCAACTAGGTGATTGTTCATTCAGGAACACTGATTCGTGAAACCACGCTTGCGTAAGAGGAATCACGTCTGATGTACGCTAGAAAAAGTAACCTTCTATGAAACCAAAATCATAATAATCCAATACATTTCAAACTATATATGATCTTAGCGTTTCTGTAGAACCAATTTAGCCCACACAAAATCTTCTTTTGTAATGTTAATGATGAAAGAGATTCGTATGTAAAATGTAAGAATAGAATGAGTTTATTTTGCCATGTTTAAAGGGAGTCACTATAATTTTTAGCTAAAGCCAAAAGACAACATGATTTGCTCGTCATGTGAGGATTCTTTTGACATTATGTTCATCCCCTTTCACCATGATATTGACATATTGCCATGTAGTTACTCCAATTCCTTTCTTTTAATAGTGTTATGGTTGGATATAGCTTATATTTTTCATTCATATAATAATTTTTTTTAGTAGTTTAAACTTGGGTTCATAAATATCTATTTAATATTTCTAAATCTATTTATATTAATTTCGTAAACACAGTGAAAAAATAAAGTGAAATATTAGTGAATATAACTCATATGGGATGAAACAAAATAAACCTATATCTCCATTTTTTTTTTCTTTTTATTTTGCGATGATATGTGATTGTTAGGTCCCTACCCTACTATTCAGTATTCACTCTCCCTCGCACCCACTAATGCGGTCCTTCCTCGAGATAGTGAGGGACGGTATCTCCCATTCATAAATAAAATAAGATTCTTATAAAATACAAAAAAGCTGTCACCTCCTACGCCATAATAAAACGTGGCTGCCAAGAACTTGTTTTTGACGAACGGTGATATTCTTCTACGCTTCTGGGGTCCTCCTTGTTGGCTACTGCTACCAGCGAATCATACCTTCCTGAATTTCTGAATTTGGATGACAAAACAGCACATTTAGCAAAAAGACTAGCACAAACACTTTTACCGCAAGCCGCAGTACTTGCTGAGTTCAATCCATTCCTGGTTGTTTTTATTTTTTAATAAACAAAGGGTTTTATAATTATGATGTAATATCAGAGTTGGAACTTTTCTACACATCCTTCAATCTTCGTGCTAATATGGGTCCCACATATGATTTTTTCTAACACATAGAACCCACGTGCTTTTTATCTCTATGACATGAGATTTCAATTATCATATAAATAAGAATTATAAAACCCATAAACAAAATTCGTGGATGAAAAGTTGTTTTTAGAAAAAAGTGATACAATGGAAACATATTAACATATGAATTGATTTATGAATCATTTTTATCAATATAAAATATATGTAATATAATTCTAGGATATGCAAATTTTAAGCCTCTTTTGTGTGGATTTTGTTTAGATGATTTAATGTGTAAATCTTATTGACATTCTCAAGGAAAAAGGAAGTGTGTAAGAACTTCTATTTTTTTAATTTAATCTATATTACTTTTTTTTTTGGTAATCAAAATTTATATTACTTTTTTTTATTGGTAATCAAAATTTATATTACTTTACTATTGTGCATGATAAATTTTCTATTGAAAATTCAAGTATAAGTGATAAAGAAAAATCCCCTATTAGTGTATATATATATATATATATATATATATATATATATATATATATATATATATATATATATATATATATACGAGGAAAAAATATTTTTGCAGTTAGATAAGTTATCTGAATTTATTCTCAAAATGACGTTATTTTGGTATTGAAATTTTAAAAAATTATAAATATAAAGACTACAATAACCCTGAAATAAATTAAAATTACAAAAACACAATGATTTACGCCCCAAAATAATGTCGTATTGAGCTTACTGCATATAACTTATCTGCAGTTACGACAGAAAAAATGAACTATATATATATATATATATATATATATATATATATAAAAGTAAAATTTCTCATAAATCCAATACTTTAAGGTTCTAAGTTGACATTTGATGTCGAATTCCCTATTGTGAATTTGTCTCGTAGGCCATTGATATGTAAATTATAATTTTCCATAATTTGGGCTCCTCTTATGACCCAAATGTGATACTATAATCAATGGTTAATTGAAGTATTTTGATCGGTAACCCCATAAATATTCAAAAAAAGCTTCCGCTCAAGAGGTATTGATAGTTGCATGACTCGTACTTGAAAGAAAAATAATTAAAAATTTAAGTATAAGTGATAAAAAAAAATTCGCATTGAAAAAGAAAATTAGCTTTTTTGACTTCTTTTTAGGGTTTTATAAGAGTTATGTTGTAGGAAAAGTGATTGTGTTATGTTATAGAGATTCGTTTTGCGTGCCAGAGCTTTTTTTTTTTTACCGCGAGCCCCACAAAATGTTGTTAGTGTAGGAAGATTTTTGTGGTCATGTTAAATGATAGATGATAAACCCTTCTTTTTATTACTTAACATATATATATATATATATATATATATATATATATATATATATATATATATATATATATATATATGGTAGAATGTATTATCAGAATCATATACACATTATTTTATTCTCGGTAGGAATAAAAATGAATTGTGTTATTAACATTTTTCTTTTCCAAAAACAACTCCCAGAGTGATATTCAAAAATCAGGACGGATTAAAATTCTGTAGAAGACTTACAATGGCTGATAGTTACAAATGACTTGCTAATCACAATGAATGTAACTCAAGATTTTTTATTTTTTTTGTCTAAGTTGTCATTCCTACAATCTCATTTTTTGTGGTGTTGGTGTACATACTTCTTGTTCAAAAATAAAAAAATATAAAATATGAGTGAAAATAAATATAAAAATAAGAATAGTATAAAAATATTTTTACTATATTTGATAAAAAGAGCAGTGAGTACTGAGTTATGGTGCACGGACACGGATACGGGACATGAGATACGACATGCCGACACGTTAATTCTAAAAAATATCATATTTGGACACGTTGGGACACGTTTTGATATTAAATAAAAATTTTAATATATATAATATAATTTATATTTAATACATATAAGAGTTCATAATAAGTCATATAACCAATCAAATATTTAAATTTCATAACATAAATACAAATATAAATATTTTTTCGTACATGTCAAATTTCATAATAGAAAAAAATTAATTTATAAATTATTTCTTTTATATTTAGTTAACAAAATAAAATTAAGATGTTTTAAAAAAAATTAAGATAAAAAAAAGTGTCTGAGCATGTCCGATTGTTGATCGCGTATCCGAAAAAATTGATCTCGTGTCGGAAAAACGTATCTGAATGTGTCGGAGCGTTGATCGCGTGTCCTCAAATATTAATAGCGTGCCCCAAATATTATTCGCGTGTCGAACACGTGTCCGAGCGGAAACGTGTCTGTGTCGGTGCTATCTAGTTACTAAGTACTATGTGAGTCATAGAATATCGAAAATATTTTTCATTTCTACGTTTCTGATTTCATGAGGCATCGACACGTGTGAGAAGCATCCGATATGGTAATCTGAGCTCCTGCTCTAATCCGTCGTGTTTGTGTTAGAGATAAGGATTCGACAGCGATATGACCTTTGGCTGATTTCGTAGAATGACAAATCACGATGAACATATGAAGATGCCCCATCTTTCAATTCCTTTCCCATATTCATTCATTTCAAAAACAGGACAACTAATGTGAGCCATTGGTTCTGCCTTCACTTTTGCCATTATATATGATACTATGTTATTCTCACAATTGTTTGATGATGGGTGGGACCAGGACTCCAACTTTTCCCTTTCTCCACATCTAACATGGTACATGATGGATATAGGTCAGATTGTTAACGGTTGGAAATAAATCTGGATAGATATGAATCTAAACCAGATTTCAGGAGAAACAAAATAGGGAAATATATTCATTTAGCATCAGCATCACTTGAATTAAATTTAAATAATATTAGACTATCTCACATGTAATTGCTAAAATATCAAAAATAATTTTAGAAATTTTTGTGTGATTGTGATCTTTTGAATCAAATGGATAATGTTTTTAAGATTTTTTTTTATTTTCAATTAACTAGCAACTAAATGTTAATTTGGAGATATAATTTAAGAGCAAAAAAAATTAAATATTATTATTTAAATAAGAAATTACGAAAACATAACATTTTGAAATTAATTTACGGTTCTATTGCAGCCAGTCGCGCCCAAAATAGGCATGACTGATCGCGCTCAATTTAGGCACAATAGGATGTTTTTAAGATTTTTTTTTTATTTTCAATTAACTAGCAACTAAATGTTAATTTGGAGATATAATTTAAGAGCAAAAAAAATTAAATATTATTATTTAAATAAGAAATTACGAAAACATAACATTTTGAAATTAATTTACGGTTCTATTGCAGCCAGTCGCGCCCAAAATAGGCATGACTGATCGCGCTCAATTTAGGCACAATAGGATGCTTGGTTGTACCCAATTCAGGTGCGAATCGACATCCCTATAAATATTCCTCCTTCACTATTCACTTCCACACTATTTCTCTATCTTTTCTCTAAGATTTTGCTCTAACTTATCTCTAAATTTATCCTTAAGTTTTTTACGCAACGAAACTCTGTCAATCAAGTAAATCTTAATATCTACATTCTATATATTTGAATTACATCAATATATATATATATATATATATATATATGTAATATTAGTGACCTAGGAAATTGTTATTGATTTAGAAAATTGTTAGTGACATAGGAATTTGTTAGTGACTTAGAAATTTTTTAGTAACCTAGGAAATTGTTAGCCACTTATAGTATAAATAGTGACGTAGGATATACTTATGCGACATGTTAACGATTTATAACATGATTAGCGACTTGAAACATGGTTAGTAATTAGGTTATGATTAGTGACTTAGGAGAATTATAGTGACTTAGGAGAATTATAGTGACTTATAATATATGCATAGGGAATTTTATTCATGCTCAATAAACTAGATTATGCATACATACTTTCAAAATGAGTATTAATATTGATCGTAGTTAGTCTAATTTATTCCGTGTAGTGACTTAGGACATACATGAAGAATATATTATACTTTGTAATTTTGCATTAAAACAAATAAATTTTTATTAGTAATTTAATATTTTTTTTAAATCTTGTACTAGACATGTAAATTGTTTGAAATTAAATTAATTATAACAATCAATTTGTAATTTTTTATAGTATATTATAATGGCCGAGTCGTCATTGTCTGAGTCTCCTCGATCTTTATAAGAGCATGAGCCTGAGTTTACTGAGCCCACCACACATGTTATTCCTGGACCATACATGTGGGACATACTCCGGAGGCAGACACAATGCAAGCACACTTCACAGGCCGTCTAGAACGAGGAGAATATTTGACTACTGAAGACTCGACGAGGTAGATACCAGGGGACCAGATCCTGACGATATTCCAGACATGGTCGCATAGTACCTGTCATAGGTCAGATTCATACATGTCGCAGGCATGCGACATATTCAGGTATGCATTTTAAAATGTAATATATTATATTGTGTTTAAATATAATCTTTGTAAATTAGTGTATTGAACCTATGAATTGATTATTGTCTTTGTATTTAAGATTGATCCCTCCTTTATCAGTACTTTGATCGAGAGATGGAGACAAAAGACACACACTTTTCACTTAACGTAGGGTGAGATGACCATTAGGTTACAAGACATTGTGGCTATTCTAGGATTGCCTACCGACAGGCAAAGAGTAGTAGTCATACGTATCAGTTGTGGTCTCAAGGAGATTTTGACGACTTGTGCAGAGGTTTGGATTTCGACAAAGACCTTGGATATTATGAACTAGAGCAGCTGGCAGAGGCCACCCCAGCTCCGTACCATGCATCGACATTATCTTCCATCTAGCTAGGTACAGTCACACATGATTTTTTACAGGCTATGTGAAAGAACACGCACCGTTAAATTAGAAATTTAATTAATTTAATCAATTTAATTATGAGTTAAGAGATAAATTCCATAATTAACCTTGACTAATTATGAGAGAGCTTAAATAATTATAGTAACTGATTAATAATACTGAAAGTCGCTTTTCTGACGAAAAGTGCAGATACCGGTTTTGCATCACGGTATAAATGCGTACCGATGAAGTATCCCGAAAAATTATGAAAAGTATGTACATACCACTATAATAATATCTAGGACTAGTAAAACAAGTTTGGGGTCGAGATAATGAGAAATGATGTCAGGACTTATATCGGCTACGTAAAAGCGCGTACCGACAAAGTGCTGCGAAAAATAAAATAAAAATATGAAAAATACTAGAAAAATGTCTAGGTTCAGAATCCAAAGTTTGGGATTAAAATGATAAGGGTAACTATTAGTGCTAATATAGTGCATTAAATTTAATATGAGTATAAATAGACATGGCACATGATCCAAGGAGCCATTTTTGTGAAGCAAGGAGCCATTTTGTTGCTCATTTTCGTGCTCCCATTGTGGCAAACCATTGGAGCTGACTTGTGAGTTCAAAGAGCAACCTTAGCCTCTATTTTAAGCCTTTGGGGTATGTTACTCACCTTTGATCATGAGTTTCCATGTTAAAAAATCAAGCCTTGCATGTATTATGATAAAATGAAGTAACCAACATGATCACTGCCCTTATTGTGTCTGAAAATGCATGCTTGGTCGTGTAGTAGTGTTAAAAATGAGTACTTGGAAGGGTATCATCGCGAAAAGCAGAAACTGCTTTCTATCGTGAAATATCCGGATATGGATATCCGGATGTGGTCCCGACAAATATTCGGATATTCTGGGAAGGGGAGAATGGTGCACTATTTTGTTCGTACAAAATGGGATTTTCGGGTTTGTGGACATGATTGATTAAGTAGAACCTATGTAATAATTAAACTAAGTCAGAATCAATTGGATTACGGGCTTATGGCTTTGTGAGAAGCCTAATGGCATGAAATGTAAAAGGAAAACATTGTCTTTATGTCATACACTTTTAGATTATGAATGTTGATATAATTATTGGTATAAACAGACTGTGAGAGTTCTGTTTGTGGACCTTGGACTGGGTTGGACTCTTGAGTCGGATAGTTAGCTTGCGAGGTAAGCTTTCGTGTCCTCGGTTTTGCCCATTGTTGGTTCCTCCATACCTCATAGAGGGATGGTTTATATGCATGATGTGTTTTCATGAAATGATGTTTATTGAAATGTTTTTGAGCTGTTAAGTGCAAGTGCCTTATGACATGTATGTGTTGTTCCAACTAGACGGTAAGCCTGAGTATGTAGTGTCATACAAGATGATGATTCTGTGGGTGAGGTACAAGCAGCGTCTTGTACTGTAGGTTGTAGACATATGTAAATCCTGCATGTTTATTCTCTGGCCAGTCGGATCTTGACACACATGACATGATTATATGCTGCATTGCACTGATTTTGGAACTTATATTATTATACAGCTTTTGAACTTATATTGCACATGTAAGTGAGCTTGGTGTGGAGAAATCCTTGAGGATCCCTTGTCTTACTGAGATTTTTTTTAGAGATCTCACCCCACGTTTGGGGCACATTTTCAGTTCCAGGTACCTCGAGGGTTGATACCTCGAGCGGCAGGAGGCCGGAGCTGAGTTAACATATATGTTGTTGTGCTGTTATGCTTGGATGCTGACATGTTTTATATTCATTATCTTGTTAATTGATTTTAGACTTTGTTGGGCTTTGTTGCCTTATTTGGTGAGCATGAGGGTTGTACATGCCACATTGATTATGCTTTTTTTATACAGACTTGAGTTGTATAATGTATCAGGATATTGTCCAGACTACGTGTTTCAGTTAGATCTTTATTGCAATTTACATACAGGCAATGTTTGAAAAAGGATTTAATAATCAACTTGGTTAATAATAATGACGTATAATTGAAATGAAAAAAATTAGCTTCCGCATTTAATTGAGTTGTGCTTAATACTGTAATATGATAACAAATCGGGTATACACGGGGTGTTACACTATGTCACAAGATTTTGACATTCCAGTGCTAGCTCCATGTCCAGGTTCATACCTGCTGGCAGAGTCTTCGTGTGGACATGGTAGACGCAGGTTGCTAGTTCGCCTTGCCCATCATCAGCAGCGGCCTCGTCCATCGTAGACTTTATATATATTTCTTATTATGTCATCGACCTTTTATATGTTATGTACTGTATTATATGTTATGGACTATGTTATATTTATGGACCTTTTATATTCTTTTCATCACTTTCTTTATCTACATGGACTGTCTAATATTTATGACTTCTTTTTTTCATAGAAACCAGAAAATTAATACATTAATAACCAAAGACATGGGCCATACAACATAGACCGAAATGAAATACATTAACAGAAAAGTAGTTAAACGCATTCCCAATCATAATCACTAGTTAGCTCCACGATTAGGACAAGTTTTATTATTTTGTACAGGTTGCTTGCAATTACCACACTTAATGTGACTTTGACTAGTTTCAACTTCATCCATCTTATTACTTATTCTGGTTGACTTTGGACGACCTTTTGCACGCAACACAGACCTGTCAGGTATGAGCATTAGATCTGTACTTGGTGGAATAGCTTTCTCATTACCAATTGGTTGCCAAGGAAATGAGTATGCTTGAACTAGGTTAGTTGTTAGGAATATGTCATTTGTATATTGAAACGAATTCTGAAGAACATGTAAACAGGTTGTTGCGGCATGACTACATGGGTATTTGAAGGCCTTAAACTTTCCATATTAATAGAACTGCTCTGGAAGGTTGTTAGAATATGATCTCTCATAACCCTCGTCCGCCTCAAATACTGTCTCAGCAACATTATATGTACAAACATGATGATCTATAGCAAGGGACTTATTATGTTTTGACACATCTACCACATTTTTGCAATGATGATGAGAAGATTGAAGTTGTGAAGCAGTCGCTTGACCCCTTGTAACAAAATAATGAACCAATCTGCTATATGTGTACTTAACCAGAGTAGTTATTGACATGTTTTTTGCCTCCTTTAACGCCCTATTTATTGATTTGAACAAGGTTGTTATCATGTGGTCATATCTTTATCCCTCTACATTATATGCACGTGTCCATTTTTCCTTGGGGATGCTATCAATCTAATTCGCAACCTCAGAACTGGTATCACGAAATCATGCAAAGGCTATCTCAAAATCCACTATATAAGGAGTATAACCTACGCACAATCATAATAATTTACATTAAAAAAATATAAAAAATAATATCAGCATCAAGCTGTTTGTGATCCTAAGAAATATGGTTATTCAAGCAATTGTGATCTCCACCCCATTTAGTAACCATCCACTTTTCAACGTATATTGGTTTTATTACCTTAACCCTCCACGGGCAACCCTGCTCATGCGCACGATATTTCATGCTTAACTTTGTAGGCATGCTCTCAACCATTATCGCATCTTGATGCTCCTTCATGAGGATACACTTGATTACCATATGTGCCTCTTTATTTTTATGCAAATTTTTGATTAATAAACAATGTATTCCCTAATTGCCATGGACCCTGAACTGAACCCGAACCCTCAGTATAAGATTCTTGTTCACTTGGATGATCACAATCAATGTATGTATAATGTGAAATCTCATCTTAAAAAGAAGTAACAAAATGATCTGCATGTACGAATTAATACTAGTAACAATAAAAATTATATAAATGAAACCATATATGTATATATGTGTTGTTTACTAACATACCTTCATAATGTTGTGGTAATTGAGTGGAGCACATGTCATGATGTTTTGAGAATTGAGACTCCCTCTGATCATGATATTCTTGGATTTGAGTTGCGGGCAAACAATGATCCTCACCATTGTTTGAAAGGGTAAGAAGACGATATTCCATTGCGATATTTTCATCATCATCATCATCCTCATCCATAACCCAAGTAAGGTCATTTTCATCTTCCTCAAACATGTTAACAACTGGAGCAGCAGATGATGATGCATTATGTGGAGAATTGATAGCACGAACCTCATGGGTAAACAACATCCTATGCTCAGATAATATCCACGTACAACTCTAAGAAATATTTCGTTGACTGGTTGGAGAATTCTTCCATTACCATATCTACGTCTTCATCATCCATAACTTGCAAACTAATGTATTGTTCTTTGGACCATAATCTTGTCGTGACCAAAGTGACAGATTGGTACCTTCAAGACCTAATTTTTTTACAGATTTTCTTATGTAGTTCATAAATTATTGACTTGCGCTTGATACGTGTTGACTTTTTCTCACCTTCAAAAACTATATCACTTCAATCTTTCACTTTCTTACTATTATAATATAGAACAACAAAAACACAATCAGAATGTGAACTCATTTTTAAATATATAAATAAAAAAACACAAAATAGAGTATGAATAAGCAATTGAAAATGTATCTAAGAGTAGAGGTTTATGATGGAGAAGAGTTGTGAAGAGTGTGGAGAAGAGAGGGGTTTAAATAAGGGACAATTGGGTCAATCGTGCCCAAATTAGGCAAGTTAAGGGGCTTGGTCGCGCCCAAATAAGGCACATTAGGGTGTTGGGTCATGCCTGAATTGGGCACTACCGGTTGCGCCTGAGTTCAGCACAACTAAGCACTCTATTGCACCTAAATTGAGTGGGAGCAATCATGCCTATTTTGGGTGCGACTACATGCTATATATCCGTAAATTGGTTCTAAAATGCTATTTTTTTTGTAATTTCTTATTTAAACAATAATATTTTATTTTTTTGCCATAATTTAAAGGGTTCATTTTTTCTGCAGTTACTGCTGATAAGTTATCTGCAGTAAGTCTAATACGACGTCATTTTGGGCAGAAATCATGGTATTTTTTTAATTTTAATTTATTTCAGGGTTATAATAATCTTTATATCTATAATTTTTTAAGATTTCAATACTAAAATGGCGTCGTTTTGGGAATAAATGCAGATAACTTATCTGCAGAAACATTTTTCCCTAATTTAAATAACCTAAACTATTAACTCATTTTATAACATTATCAATTTTAAAATAAATTAAATAAACATCTATGAAATTTTGGTAAAATCACTCTTTGATTTTAGAATTGTACTCATACTCTTTTCTATTTTAAATTTTAGAATGTGTTTGAGTAAATATTAAGAAGGAAAGTGAAAGAAGGGGAAAACTTTATCTTCCCCTTGTATGTGAGTTTAAAAAAATAGAGGAAAATAATAAGAAATTTTTGTAAAATCCTTTAATACCATTCTCACCCTTAAAATTAGAGCTCCCCCAGTTTGGGGGTTTAAGAAAGAAAGATATTAAATTACTTATGTGCCCTTAATAATAAATTTAATTTAGCTATAATTTCAAATAGATAACTTTAAAGAGAGAGAGGGAAATTAGAGAGCGAAAATAAATTTTTTGAGGGAGAAACATTTTTTAAATGTGAAAAGTACTTAAATAATTTTTAAAAAAAAATTAATTTTATTTTATTTGTAAAATATAATAATTATATTAGTTTTTTAAGAAAATATAAAATTATAAAAACATCTCATTAACTCTCCATTTTTTCACTTTTAACTCCTAAATAAGGTGAAGGTTATAATATCCTTTATTTTCTTTTCTTTTTCTTTGGATCTCATTCCTTCTTTTCCCTTCCAAACTCCTAAAAACACCTTTATGTGGCGTTTGGTATAAGAGAAATTTTTATTTATCCAAAAATCTTGATTCTATGGAATATGGTGAGAAAATGAGTTATCCATAAATGTGACTAAAAATGTATTTGGTAGGTACAAATTTTTCAGAGATTTTGTGGTTAATTTTATTGAATTTGTGTTTGGTTGATTGTGAAATATTAGTGGAATTGTGAGATTATTTACCAAAATAACCTTATTTTGATTCAAAAAGGTCTGTACATGACACCATTTGTTCCGAAATTATATAAACCAAAGGATAATAATCGTACATACTAAAGGGTAAAGTGGTCTATTTCAGATTACCAAAAAAAAAGTGGTCTATTCCTTCACAGGTCACTTTTCACTTTTCCCGGCAACAAAAAATTCCACATAATCTATAGCATTCCACTGATACAGACGGTACATAAAATTACACATAAAAGCTATTTCCGAGAAAAAAAATTATAAGGAAAAGTTTGGTGGTTTTTCATACCAAACATGACATTGTTATTTTCCCTATGATACTTCCACCGAAACTAAAAACAAATCTGGTACCAAATACACGGCTAAATTTTCCTCTGTTTGGTACAAGGAAGAGGAAATTTTTTCCCAGGAATCTTGCTTTCTCGAGATTTTGGTTTACACACAATTTTCCCGATCCAAATTAACATCAATAAGGTGGTATTTTTAGAAATCCCAAACAGTGGGAAAATGGACACATAATTCTACGATAAAAATACCCTTCCTTTCTCTCTGTGACTGTTCTTCAGTGGTGAGTACTTGATGTGGCTGACAAGGAAGGGATCCCTTGGCTTTAGTTTAGGTTCCGAGTATAAACTTGTAAAGCAGGTTGAAAAGGAGTTCTATGAGTTAGCACCCAACTTGGACACAATTTGTGTTTATGGAGGTACACCCATCTCACATCAATATAAGGCAACTTGATTATGGTGTTGATATTGCAGTGGGTACTTTGGTCGGATTATTGACCTTCTCACAAGAGGTTCTTTAAATTTGAAGGATGCTCAATTTTTTGGTGCCCTCTTGTTCATATGGATGTAGTGGTTCGAAGGATCATGGTAATGGAGGAACATTGGCTTCAAGTTTGCGAGGTTAATTTTGTAAAATGACCCATATTTCTATTAATATTTTACAATCAACCAAACATAGCATTATTAAAATTCACCAAATATTTTCGGGAATATTTTGACCTATCAAACAATTTTTTGGTGCCATTATCAAAAAATTCACTTTGACACCATATTCTTGAGAATCGTGATTCCCGAATAATTTTTTTTTTCTCTACCAAACACTCCCTAAGTTCAGCCACTGTCATACCTATATAAGGGATTACACCCTTGTATTTCTAAAGTAAAAATTTTGGATGATCAGTATACAAAATTTCACTCCCCAGCAAAACACACCTTATGTATTAGATCAAGTGTGCTTGTCTTACATACAGTGGGGTACACTTGAGCAAATTGGTTATAGTTTATCATTGAGAAATTTTTTCCACCTATTTATATCTCTCTTCAGCCATAGAGAAAAAAACGCATCATTTTTAAGATTATTATACTGCTGATTTCTCCCACAAAGCCACCTGCTCAACTCATTTTCCTTGTTGCGAACGGATAGCTCAACCTCCATTCCAACCTTATCCTATGATGTCAGAGTTAAATTATAAATTACAATAATTCAAGAGTATGAAAATGACCTTGATAAATGTGCAAAATTAATAAATTGGACACAGACAGGACTGCCTTTAATTTAACGAAACCTGATAAACAACACATCCAAATTATTCAAAACAAGAAAATATGGAAATGCAGCGGCAAAATAAAAAGAAAAAAATAAGGCGAAGAGAGAGGGAAAAAAACTAATTCTTCAATTATCACAACGCACCGTTTAAAAAAACGCGCGGTTAAAAAAAAATCATAAATGAAATTTGACGAAGGTATAACACAGATTCATTTCTTTATTTTTGCATAAGTTGATGTCTTTGATATTTAGACTATAATATACATCATAATTAATATGTTAGGATACTGTTTTCGGTCTTAATCACATATAACTATAAGTATGGCATTGTATGAGTCACAATTGAATATATGTTAAAATAAATTTTATTAAATTACAAATTCAAACCTAATTTATTAAGCTAATAAGATTTAATTGATCCAAGATTCAATATTAACTCATTAAATTTAAATATCTTATGAACTTAAAGTAGGTTGTTTAATTTCTCAGTGAGTGAAGTTTAAGCTAATTAACTTAATTAGACTCAACTCCTCACTTATTGTCCTGAATGAGATTTTTTTTTTTTTTTGATAAACATAGTTATCTTCGGTGGAAGGCAATTCTGTTCGGAGTAGATTCAGAATTTTTTTTTCTAAAGATGATATTGTGGAGGATCGAATACATATCAGATGCTCTCACTCTCGCCTGCTCAACTCTCATTCATCAAATGAGCTACTGTGATTTGGTCAAACCTAATTTATTAAACTTATAGTATTTAAGTTATCCAGAAAAATTATAATATTTAAGATTTTTCCGTTTATATTTCTCTTTCAATAATTTCATTATTTGAAAAAATTAGATAAAAAATTACTTTTATAAAAATATAATATTTGGAAGTGATATTTTTCATGTTATATGAGATAATTTTATCTCTCATATATCTATAAAAATAAAATTTATTTTCTTTATAATAAAAGATATTAAATTCATAATATTTAGTTGAAAAACTCGAACAATTCCAGTTAAGAGGAAATATATATGGTATTACTATTATACCATTCATTCAGTGCATCTATCCAATAGAAAATAAAAAATGACTGTCATGCTTTATGGAAAGGAGAGAAAATTATTATTTTTATCCAAGTGTCATTTGTTGAATGGCAGATGTATCTACTACAGATGTACAGAAGATGATCTCCAGTTAAGGAGACAAAAACCATCAACTGCATGGTATACCAGATCCTTTGAATTGACCATTTTCTTATTCAAACCAGGCAAAATTTATTGAATTCAGTTGGGGGCGTTTGGTAGAGGAGAAAAAAAATTTATCCAAGAATTACAATTTCCCGAAATATGACGGGATAGTGAGTTTTCCAGGAATATTAACTAAAAGTTGTTTGGTAGGTTAAAATATTACCGGAAATATTAACTTAATTTTCCCGTATTTATATTTGGTTGATGTTAAAATATTGTTGGGAATATGTGATTAATTTACTAAACTAACCCTTGTAATTCATTTTGTTTATTCAGTAAAATATTAAAGAGTTATTTTTTTATTTGAAAATAACCGCAGTACCGTTTTAGTTTTTTCAGCCTTGTACCCATTATCAATGCCATCGTTCATTCCCCCCTCCCCCTTCTCTATCTGTCACCGATCAAAGTCTAACAACAAATTCAGAAATTATACTCACAAGTTGAACAATTTGATTTAATTAACATATACCCCTCACAAAAAAGAAAATAATCATTTCCACAAGCTGTTTGGACATGCCAAAGGAACAGCTGCGACCATTTTTCGGAGCAGCTAAACTGACGGAGTCCACCATTTTTTGGAGAGTGATGAAGCTATTTCTTCAGGTCTCGGAGCGTTGTCTTTTTGAATCCAATTTCTCCAGGTCATCTCCCTTAGAAGGCAAGTACACGGATCAGGGTTATTTTTGTCACAAATTTTACGATTAGTTTTCCATCTTCTAAAGAAAGTGAGAATACCACTATCCGAGGGAGCGTTTGTTACGGAGCTTTTTTTTAGTTCCCCAGGAAAGCATGTTTAGATAAATATTAAATATTAAATCCATGTTTAGTAAAGTAAAAAATAAAAAACGTTTCCGGGTTTCCGGGAAAATCATATTATGTGCAATTTGTTGTACGGTATCCAAAAGTGAAATTCCATAAATTGGATGGAATATTTTGTTGCCCGGGAAACTGGAAATTGAGGTGTGAATTTATAGACAAAATTAACCTTTATAAAAATAGTAAACAGATTGGTACAATTTAAAGTGAGGTTATTTTTGTAAAATAACTTCATATTTCCACTAATATTTCACAACCAACTAAACACACACTCAATAAAGTAAACCATAAATTTCCAAGAAAATTTTAGCATACCAAACATCTTTTACTAACATTCCAGACCAAATATATTTCACACTATATTTCAGTAATAATTATTTCCCGGATTTAAAAAAATTTCTCCTATACCAAACACCACCTGAGTGTCATTTTTGAGAGGTATTCTAATCGCAATTTACACACAAAAAGGAATCCAAGCATCCTCACTTCTCCGGGATTATTTTCTCAAATGTTGTACCAAACAAGGACTTCTTAAAAACCCATTCCAACTTTCCTGGATTTTCAAAATTATCCCCCCTACAAAACACCCCTTTAAAGACAAGGAATCAAATTTATTGAATCCAGGCAAGAATTTCTACTCGATTCTTTCGGGGCTGTTTGGTAGGTGGAGTTTTTTTAAAATTCTGGGAAAGTGTTATTAGGATTCTAGTATATCCATGTTTGGTACAAGAAATTAAAAATTTATCCTAGGAATTCAAGTTACTCAGGATTTTGACTTCTGTACAAATTATTAATCAAAATACCAGCTAAGAATACCCCAAAATGGGTGGAGTTTCTAGGATCTAGGTTCCTGGAAAAATTAAACATAATTTTTAATACATTTTTACCCTTCCTTTTTTCGTTGCTGGTCTTCTTCACTGTTCCAGTTACGTTGCTTCTGCCTATAACATCCACATCGTTTGTTCTCTTCAGGGGGTGTTTGGTAGAGGAATAATTTTTTTATCTGAGAAATAATTATTACTGAAAAGTAACAGGGAATATATTTTACTGGAATATTATTAAAAAGCTGTTTGGTAGACCTATATTTTCTCGGAAAAATAAAGGTTATTTTACTAAGTTTGTGTTTGGTTGTTATGAAATATTAGTGGGAATGTGAGGTTATTTTACTAAAATAACCTCACCTTTACCATTCAAAAACTCTAACCTTTTCGTTCCTAAAGACAAAATGAAGGTCAATTTTGTCTTTAACTTGGCACTTAATTTTTGGTTTCCCGAATACTGAAAAATCCATCTATTTTATGGATATCATATTTGTCATACATTACAAAATTTATCACACACAAATACTTTCTCGTAAACAAATTTCATCTGGCAAATCATCATATTTGAGCTACCAAACATTGCTAACATTTTTCTCCTGCCTGACTTTCCCGGTCATTCAGAAATAAACCACGTAACAAACACGACCTCAGTGCATCTTCGTTCATTTCTTTAACAACAGAACCCTTCCAGAACCATGGCAGTTGCTTGTTAGATAGTAATATCAAGTTTGTTTGCTCAAAAGAAATGTCAAGATTTAGAGACAAGAAAACAGTGAAACGAAGACCATTGCATCAGAGGAATTTTTTCATCCTCTTCTTTTTCTCATCTTCAACCATTCTTCAAAATCTCTTTTAACAACCACACAAGAATGAGTCTAAAAATCAATTTCAGAGAGAGAGAGAGATCAGGCAAAATAAACGTTGAAAGCTATTGAGGGTATCATTGTAATTTCAGTCCATATTCCCATTCATCTTTACAAGGTACCAAACATTGGCTCGGAAAAATTAATCTAATAATCCTAGTAAGATTTTCACATACCAAACAGTTTTTTGGTCACATTCCGAAATAACTCACTTTCTCACTATATTCCGGGAAATCATCATTCCCGAATAAATAAAAATTTCTCTTCTACCAAACACCCCCGTTCAAGTATTATTTTTGGGTCTTTGGAAGGAGAGGATTTTTGGTGAACAAGGATCACCTCTTTTGGGTGCTCATTTTATTAAGGCTAAAATATAAGTTATCCTTTTGGACTTTGATCATGTTTCAAATTATCCCTTGTATTTTTAATTGTTTCAATTAACACCCTGCACTTTATAATTGTTTCAAATCAACAATTATGTTAAAATTTTTACAAACACCGTTGAACCCGCTGAGCCCCAAATCTCAAATGCTGTGAGAACCCTTATTCTCTTTGCCACTTGGAAATGTCACTCACAGTAACAGTGACATGCCATGTTATTTGGTTTATCGTTTATACAGTGATTAACATGGCATAAAATCATGCTCTAACAGCATGAGTATGTGATCGATAAACCATGATAAATCATGATTTTATGTCTAAGAAATGTGCCTTAAACGAATGGCAAGCTGGCCATTGCAATGACTACATTTGAAGCAGTTCTTGTGATAATTAACACCATCAGCAAATAATTGATTGATGATGTGAACAATTTTATCGCAAGCCTTGCATTTGTGTTGGGTCCCGCTGAGTGACATTTTATTTTTCTCTGTTTTTTTTCCTTTACTCGTGTGCAATAACTAAGTCAAAATCAAATCGACAACAGAATTAACTTGTGTTGGAATACAAAGCCAGCACACAAGAGGGTTCAGCTAAAACACCCAAGTGAGTTCTTTCTCTACCTTAACACTTTACGACGAAAATAAGATCGATTCTAAGATCCTACATCGTCTCTTGTAGATGTTGTCAAGTGCGAAATAGAAGGTCCAAAAAATGAAAAGGACGAAATGGCTAGAGAAGGTGCATTCAGTTAATTGTTGACAAGTAATGCAAACACTATAAACGAGTAGAGCTGGTAAATCATGATTCTTAGACATAAAATCATGATTCCTTTCATCATTGTATAAACGATGAACCAAACAACATGGCATGCCAGTCTGCCACTGTTACTGTAAGTGACATTCCAAGTGGCAAAGAGAATATTGGGTTCTAACAGGTTTGAGATTTGGGGCTCAGGGGGTTTAACGGTGTTTGTAAAAATTTTAACAGAATTATTGATTTGAAACAAATATAAAGTGCAGGGAACTAATTGAAACAATTAAAAGTACTAGTGAGTAATTTGAAACATGGTCAAAGTCCAAGGAAGTAACTTATATTTTAGCCTTTTATTAATTGTTGAAAATTTATATAGACATGAATGGAAATATAAGAAAAACAAAAGAGCATAGTGAATTTGTTTTTTTTCCATTGGGACAAGGACCAGGTGGTCTAGGATCACCTCAACTTTTCTTCTTTGGAAGTGATTTAAAATTTTAATTCAGAATCTGTCCTGAATCAGATTAGTTATGAAGTGTTGAACTAATTGAATATCTTAAAAAAAAAGAAAATTAAAGGCAACGAGGTGAATAAAAATTAAGAAAAATAACCAATAATTTTTAATCAAATTGAATAAAATGGATAGTTTTTAATTTTTTTATAATGCGTGCATACGTTACAACTCTGGAATTGGTGCTATCTGCTATCGAATTCATCCCTCTGTGACTTTTACGACAATCATAATGCGACTGAAACACTCTATAAACTTACCTAATTCACATATCATGTTAGGCTTCTTCCTTCAATGCTAAGTCCAAACCCATTGAGGGGTTTTCTAAAAACCCTAACCCTAGATCTCACCCCTCTATATATTCATTAGTTGTGGGTGGAGGCTAGGTAAGAAAAAGAGAGATTAGATATCCGAGAGAAAGTTTTTTGAGCAAAGTTTTATGCTTTATATTTGAGAGATCTCTAGAGAGAGTTTGAGTGAAACATCTCTAGTGGAGTTTGACTATCAACATTGTTGGAGAGGTTATGTTAACCACCACATTGGTGTATTTTGATTATTTGTAACCATTATTTTCATACTAGATTTCTGATTTGGACTAGGTACCATGGGTTTTTACTTCTTCATTGGAGAAGGTTTTCCCACGTTAAAATCTTGTTGTGTTTCTCCTTCTCTCTTTCCAGTTTGCATTTTTTGATTTTCCACTGCGCTGCCCGACCTGGTGAAGTTCAGGCCGAGGTATTTGCCGAGATACAGGATCTTGTTAATTGACTTCCACAGAAAGGCCCCTGAGCCGATCTGAGGGAACCGATTTCCCAACAGTGGTATCAAAGCCCGAGTTCGACGGGTTCTGGGGGAGACGAGATGGAGACCAGTGGCATAACCCATGATGGAGATATATTCAAGCTGACCGCAGATAATTTCACGGAAGATCATCTCTACCGCAAAGATTTACATGAGCCCATTATCCTTGATGAGAAACCGGCATGCAAGACCGATAAGGAGTGAGAGATCCAGAGTCGTAAGGTGGTAGCTACAATCAAAAAATATATTGATAAAAGCCTCTTTGAGCACGTGTCCGAGTTCACGAACGCGTACGAGTTGTGGACGAAGGTGGAGTCCATGATTCATAAGACTCCCAAGAATAAAACACACCTGGTTGTCGACTTGTGAAGCTGGAATACAAGGACGACATGAGCATGATAGAACACCTCAACACCTGAAAAGGTATTATGAATCATTTATCAAAAGCTGAGATGAAAGTTAATGAAGAGAAACAGGTTTTGCTGCTGTTGAGCTCGCTACAGAAAGCTAGGATACTCTAGTGGTGACCTTGAATAATTCAACTCCAGATGGAAAAATGAAGATGGATGCCGTGACAGACAACCTCCTGGGTTAAGAAGCTCGGAGAAGAGAACGAGGTATTTTGAGCACGTCTGAGGCCAACGTTGCTGAGAACAAAGGGAAATCCGACTCCCGGGGTAGAAGCAAGAGCCGGGGTCGAGATCGTGATAGAAGAGGAAAGTTTAGAGGTCGGTCAAAGCCGAGATATGAGTTGAAGTGCTTTTACTGTGGAAAGACAGGTCATAAGAAGCTAGACTGCTGGACACCGCAGAATGATGAGAAGAACGACTTTGTGAAGTCGGATCAGATTATTCCCAAGAAGAGGGAAGGCAAGAGCACCACTACGGTGGCTGCCAACTCGAATGTCGAGATATTCCTCCTTGGTGAGCATAATTATTTGAATGTTGCTTATGATGACTGCATCTGGATTGTTGACTCTGGTGCCTCCTTCCACGTTACCCCACACAAAGATTTTTTCTCCTCTTACCGAGGTGGTGATTTTGAAGTCGTGAAGATGGGAAATCAAGTGACTAGCAAGATTGTTGATATTGGTGATGTGACCCTGACCACGGATGTCGGATGCCAACTTGTGTTGAAAGATGTAAGGCATGTTCCTGACATGCGATTGAACCTAATCTCAGTAGGAAAGCTTGATGATGCCAGATTTATGAACTACTTCGGTACTGTTAGATGGAAGCTGGCCAAGGGAAACTTGGTTGTTGCCCGAGGTAAGAAGGAATGGTCCTTGTACGCGATGCAAGGAAAGATCAATGGCGGAGAAGTCAATTATGTCCGAGATGAACCTAGCTTGGAGCTATGGCACAAGCGCCTCGGCCACATGAGTATGAAAGGACTTCAGATCCTGCACAAGAAAGGATTACTGACCGGGTTGAAAGGCCAAACGTTAGAGAGTTGCATGCACTGCCTAGATGGAAAGCAGCACCAAATTTCTTTCATGAAACCGGATCAACCCAGATGACGCAGGTATATTCTTGACCTCGTCCATACTGATATTTGCTCTATGTCGGAAAGATCACTTGGAGGAGCTCAGTACTTTGTTTCATTTATTGATGACCACTCCCGCAAAGTGTGGGTCTATTTGCTGAAGTCTAAAGACAAGGTACTCCAATACTTTAAATAATTCCATGTTATGTTTGAAAGGGAGATTGGCAAGAAATTGAACATCGTTCGATCTGACAATGGTGGAGAGTATTGCGGCCCTTTTGATGCATAATGCAGAGTGGCCGGGATCCGAATTGAGAAGACGCCCCCAAAGACTCCACAGTTGAACGGACTTGCTGAGAGGATGAACCGAACTATTGAAGAGAAAGTCTGAAGTATGTTATCCAATGTCGGATTGCCGAAATCATTCTGGGGAGAAGCCGTCAGAACTGTTGTTGACTTGATCAACCTCTCACCATCACGGCCACTTGAAGGAGAAATTCCAGAAGTAGTATGGACAGGTTGGAAAGTGGCCTACAATCAATTGAAGGTGTTTGGATACCGAGCTTTCGTGCATATCACTAAAGATGAAAGGGAAAAACTCGATGCAAAGACTAAAGAATGCAGCTATCTTGGTTCGCCGAGATATGAGTTGGGGTTTCGACTTTGGGATCCAATTTATAAGAAGATCGTGAGAAGCCGAGATGTGATCTTTCATGAAGATGATACCATTCATGACATCTCGAAGCCCAAAGTCTGAGTTACTGTCAGACGTGAAGAACCCATCCCTCCTATTCAAGCTGAAGCAGTGGGAGAAAATGAAGAAAATGATGACCAAGATACTGAGGTCCGAGTTGATGAGGAGATCCGTAAAGAGAATGATGAAACGGGTCCTCAAGCTGAAGAACATTCGAGATATCCAACTCGAGAAAGAAGACCCTCTACAAGATACCCATATAATGAATACACCATTGTAGCTGAAGACGGTGAGCCTCAGAGTTATGATGAGGCAGTGACGAGCTCAGAGAAAAAAGAATAGGAAAAGACAGTTCAAGACGAGATGAAGTCTCTGCATGAGAATCAGACTTATGAGTTGACTGAGTTGCCAGAAAGAAGATGAGCTCTGAAAAATAAATGGGTGCACAAGATTAAGAATGCAGAGAACGGGCAGAAGCCGAGATACAAAGCCATGATTGTAGTGAAAGGCTGGAACCAGAAGAAATGAGTAGACTTTGAGGAGATATTTTCACCTTTGGTGAAAATGACCTCGGTCCGAACCGTGTTAGCCATGGCGGCTTTGATGGACCTCGAGGTAGAGCAAATGGACGTGAAGACTGTATTTCTTCATGGTGATTTAGAAGAAGTGATATATATGTAGCAACCTGAGGGGTTCCGAGCTCCAGACCAAGAAGCCTTGGTATGTCGGTTGAAGAAGAGCCTATATGGCTTGAAGTAAGCATCTCGGCAGTGGTACAATAAACTTGAATCCTTTATGACTGATCACAAGTTTGAGAAGACAGAAGACGAGCACTACGTATTTGTGAAGAGGTATGAGGCCAGAGATTTTCTGATTTTTTTGTTATATGTTGACGACATTGATATGAGGTATCACTCCCACACTAAGCACATTGATATGAGGTATCACCGGATTCAGGATGTGGTGGAAGGTGGAGAGCTCGAACTCGTCAAAGTGCACACTGACCAAAATTGGTCCGACATGATGACGAAGCCGGTTCCAACAACGAAATTCGAAGACTGCTGTGAAGGAGCCGGGTTGATCCTAAAGCCGATGCATTGAAGTCGGAAGGGGAGATTTGTTGGGCTTCCTCCTTCAATGCTAAGCCCAAGCCCATTGAGGGGTTTCCTAAAAACCCTAACCCTAGATCTCACCCCTTTTTATATTCATTAGTTTTGGGTGGAGGCTAAGAAAGAAAAAAAGAGATTAGATATTTGAGAGAAAGTTGTTTGAGCAAAGCTGTATGCTTTGTATTTGAGAGATCTCTAGAAAGAGTTTGAGTGAAATACCTCTAGGGGAGTTTGACTATCACCATTGTTGAAGAGGTTATGTTAACCACCACATTGGTGTATTTTGATTATTTGTAACCATTATTTTCATAGTGGTTTTCGATCTGCACTAGGTCCCGTGGTTTTTTACTTCTTCATTGGATAAGGTCTTCGCACGTTAAAATCTGGTTGTGTTTCTCCTTCTCTCTCTCTCTCTCTCTCTCTCCTATTTGTGTTTTTTGATTTTCTGTTGTGCTGCCCGACCTGGTGAAGTTCAGGCCGAGGTATTTGCCGAGATCCAGGATCTTTTTAATTGATTTCCGCACAAAGGCCCCTGAGCCGATCTGAGGGAACCGATTCCCCAACATATCATAGTAATTAAAATATGTGTCACTTTGTCGATTATGAGTGTTGGTTTGCATGGGGAAATTTCATTTTTTTTATTTTCTTGAAATCATGGAAAATGTAGGCGGTATCTGTAACTAAAGTCATAATGTATGAACATTTTACACCGTCAATCACAAAAGACAATTAACTAACAAATGAATCATTACAGTGTTTAAAATAAGGGAAATAATTGTATCATGTTGTAGGAAATTGGTTGTGTCATGCTATAAACATAACAAATATGGATCCCACCACTTTTAAAATAAAAAAAAATGGTGGGGTCCACATTGGTTGTGTCATGCTATACACAACCAATTTCCTACAACATGATACAACTATTTCCCTTAAAATACTAAGAGAATTATTTTTTTATTAGTGACCATTCGTTTTTTGTGTAATTTATTTTTGTCTTTTTAATAGATATAGGCCACACATAAAATATGTCTATAGCATGAGAAAATTTCCCCCTGCTATATACAAAAATTAAAGGGAAATTATACTCTTATGTTACATGAGATTCATCTCTCATGTTACACTCCCATAAAAAGACGTTCCTTTCTTTTTCTTCTTTTTTCTTTTTTTAAAAATTGGTGGGCCCCACTTTATGTATCTCATAACATAAGATATCTTTTCTCATACCACATGAGAGAAGTAAAACCCAAAATCAAAACCCTTAAAATAATCTTTAGCAGTTTGAATATGGGACTGAATTTATTCGTATATTTAAATGTCCGTTGGCGTATCTCTCTCAGAACCTGGACATGCGACACAGCCAGGGAAAAACAAATTTGAAATCTTTGGATTCATTATGAAGAAAGTAACTAAAAGCAAGAGAAAATTAACTAAAAGAATAATCTCTCCTCTATGTCACCAAGTACGTTTGGATGAGCTTTTGAAAAAAATAATTATGAATTGTTTTTTTAAAAGAATTTTTTTCAAAAGCCAAAGTTATTTTACATTTGGATGTAATATTCGAAAAATGCTTTTAAATAAAAATAACATTTGGAAGTTAAAATAAAAAAAACATTTGGATGTTAAAATAAATAAATAAAACACTTTTTCCTCACACAAAAAAAACACTTTTTATGTATAAAAAGACTGTCGTGCCTTTTCCTCCTTAAAACACTGAAACTATGTCAGCTTCCCTTCAACGAAGAACAAAACAGTGTCAGCTTTGATTCAATGCATCCCAACCTAGCCGGTTCAAGGGATCTAAAGGGGTATGGCATAGTTCACAATAGGAACAAATGCAACATCTTTTGGGATCTACCATATTGGAAAGGTCAGTTGTTAAGACACAAACTTGATGTAATGCATATTGAGAGGAACATGTTTTGCAATATTTTGTACACTGAGATGAACACCAAAGGATTAACGAAGGACACTCTAAATGCAAGACTTGACATTGAAGCGATTTACAGAAGGCCTGATTTTCATTTGGTTGAGACCATCGGGGCCGAAGTTTCAAACCTAGAGTTCCCTACACATTGAACAAGGACCAAAATCTAGAATAGTTGCGTTGTTTTAAAGATCTCAAATTCCCATATGGTTATGCATTGAAGTTGTCAAGGTGTGTTGACATGAGTGAGACAAATTTATTCGGGATGAAGAGTTATGATTGTCATATTTTCTTTCAGAGATTGTTGCTATGTCCTTCAAAGCCTTGCCGAAGCATGTATGGAGTATCTTGACCGAATTATCAATGTTCTTTAGGAAAAAATTTGCTTCTCAGGTTAATGCTGAAAGATTATGGCATCTGGAGGAGAGCATGCCAATAATGCTATACAAGCTGGAGATGGTATTTCCTCTGACCTTTTTTTTACTTAATGGAACATTTGCCTGTTCACCTGACCTACGAAGCAAAGGTTGGAGATCCGTAACAATATAGATGGATGTATCCGTTCGAGAGGACTTAAACACGACAGTGCACACACACCCCTTCTGGCCAAGACCATCATACAGTGTGTAGTGATCAGCTGTCCCCAAGATACCTAATTCATAGGTATCCAGAGAGAAAGCCCTAGATCCAATATTGAACACCCGACTTACGGTCGGACATATCTGCTCAAGGCAGAACAAGTCCAAATGTATACACTTAATACTACCCTATTTTTTTATATATTTTATCCTGCCTCTAAATCCAAACAGAAAAATAGTAGTTTCTATTAGGGAAGATTTAGAGATGGAATCGAGTCCAATATTAGAGAACGATTTGTTTTTCATCTTTAAATCTGTCAATAACGGAGAAGGGAATTTTTTTCATCTCTACTTCCCTCCCTATTTGCGATTGATTGTCATTCTATCTCTAAATCAAACTTTATGAAAGACGAAATTTTTTCGGTCTCTAATCTATGTTTTTTTGATAGTATTTTGTGTTTAAATTTAATATTTTTAATCTTATATATCTATAAATTTAAATGATTTGTTGTTTGTATTGACATAAGTAAATCATATATAGTTTGTGGAAAAATTAAGGTCAAACTAAAACGAACAAATCAGTTAATCACTAGCATATTCTAAATAAGATTTTATTATTTCATATATTTAAGATGCTTAATTTTTATACAAGAAGAACTTACTTTTGTTATAGAAGTGTGGAGAATACAAAAAGATATTCAATGAAGAGTAATTTCATGAAATTTAATAAGTTTAATTTATATCAGGAGAATTTTTAATTTATAAAATTATTCCCAAATACTTCATATTGAGTTTAAATATGATGGGTGAGAATGGATCGTGTGTAAAGACAATAGAATTTAAGCTTGACAAATGGACAAAATAATGCCATTCAAGATAATTGTAAACAATTTGAAACACCAGAAAGGAGCCTCAGGTGTTTAGACGAAGTTGAGGAGTGATAGAAAAATGATGTAAAATCTCCATCTTAAACCTAAGAGTTATTGGTCTAGTGACAACCTAGGTAGATCTTAGGATTTGACTTGCCCAAATTATAGAGGGTTGGAATTTTGAGAGTCACAATTTTTGAAAAGGTATAAATCCAAAATTGGATGAGTCCGGTCCTTTAAAATTTTGAATACCGGTTGATATCTTAAAAAAAAAAAAAAAAAAAAACTCTATCTTGAAGTTGTAAAGGAATGCCTAACCTTAGGTAAGAAAAAAGACACTTATAAAAGATGATTTTCTTATATGTATGGCTGTAAGAGTAATTTCGGAGACATTGATATCTACGAAGGAAGATAACGTGAGGTTTTGTATTAATGAAGT
Source organism: Gastrolobium villosum (assembly GCA_032173675.1). Classification (NCBI taxonomy): domain Eukaryota; kingdom Viridiplantae; phylum Streptophyta; class Magnoliopsida; order Fabales; family Fabaceae; genus Gastrolobium; species Gastrolobium villosum. Next base: position 39,380 of record JAVKPL010015677.1, read on the forward strand.
AAGTGTTATTCCTAATGCTACCTACACGTTTTGAGTATTGAAATCTTCTCCTAACTAAGATATTTAATTGGTGATCAATGTGTCTTTGTCCCTTGGATGTTTCCTTTTAAGGGGAGGAATTAGGATGAGTGCAGTCTTACGATTACTCCTTCAAGGTTACAAACTTTTCTTGCTTTGCATTTCAAGCCTTTCTTCTGTCTGTTGACCGAAAATGACATTATCATCTCACTTGACCATTCCTCCTACCAAACAAAGGACTAATAAAGCATGATTAACAAACACTGACCGTTTGAATCACACCCACCTTATCCTCATTTTTCCCCATGCGCCACACTGTATCATTGCCATAACAGTTCAACGTTGACCATGAAGATCTTTTCTATTCCAATCCCGAATCTGTATTTCAAATGGAGGACCCTCCTCTCATCTTACCTGTAGAAGCCGAAATCATTTTTTCATTTTTAAGTCATTAGAAGCCAAAAGCCTAAAGTGGTTGTGCCTATGCCATGACAGCAACATACACCCAACCCACTCTAATAAATAAACATAATAATAATAATAATTATTATTGTAAATTAACCACAAGTTAATTACTTATAAATAAAACCTTCATTATTACTACTTATTTACATCATTAATGGTATGTGAATTTAAAAAAAAAACAAATAAGAAAAAAAAGGTTAATTAACCCTTTTGCCCTTACTTTTATAAAAAAATAATCACTTTGTCCATTTATTAAAATTATATATATATATACACCAAATTTTAATATTTTATATATATATATATATATAAATATTAAGGGAGAAGTTATATTTACAACCTATTTTCCTTTATAACCTCTTACAATCAATATCTTAACCATTGATTTTCCTCAATCAACGGTTAAGATTTATTGTGAATTAATAAATTTTATTGGCAAAAATCTTAACCGTTTATTGACGGAAACCAACGGTTAATATATTAGTTGTAAAAAAAAATATGTTATAAATATAACCTTCTCAGTCTATTAATGGCTTCTTTGTGTGAAAATATTATAATTAATCCATCACTTCACACTACTAATAGAGAATTGAGATTTTAAACCTTCTCAAAAGTGATAATAAATAAGATAATCAAACATATACTCTTATCATCACTCCATTTATACCATCATTTATCATATATGTCTTTGAAATAGGTGTTTGGGAGCCTAATACGGGTGAACAATTGTCAATCATCCGAAAAAAAAAAAAAAACAGAAGAACTTAATGAATTCATAAATTATTTGCCATCGTTGGTGAATTCAGAAAAATATCGAGCGAGTGAAGCGAGACTGAGAGAGAGAGAGAATGCAAAAGCGAAAAGCGACAACATTGCTTACGAGGCAACCAGCACAAGCTGCGTCACAATCAAACACAGAGCAAGACGGCACCGTTTTGTCTCATCTCGTTCGTTCCACCCATTTGCATTTGCTTCAGTTCCACCCCAATCCAATTTTATAATATTATTTTATCTATTCCATTCTCTATCCCTTCGCCACCAAACCATCACACGCCATTTCTCAAAGTCTTCCCTTCACCCCCCCCCCACTCCCACTCCAAACCAGATTCCCTCACCGCAGATCGTCGTCGTTTTGCTCTCCATCTAAAACGACGCCGTGTTTGGTTCTGTAATGTAATCGCTGCTTACAAAAAAAAAAAAAAAAAAAAAACCAAAAGGTTCTGTTGTTTTTTTTTTTGGGTTCGGTTTTTTGGGTATGGATCGGTCGTCGGTGACGGTTGGACCGGGCATGGACATGCCGATCATGCACGACAGTGACCGTTACGATCTGGTCCGAGATATCGGGTCCGGGAATTTCGGCGTGGCGAGGTTGATGCAGGACAAGCAGACCAGGGAGCTCGTTGCTGTCAAGTATATCGAACGTGGTGATAAGGTTGTTAGTATTTCAGTTTTACACTTTTATTCTGAATGAATGCTAAAAAGTTATTTTTTTTATTTAATTTTTTAATTTTTTTTTTATGATGTTCTCTCTGTTGCCCCTTATTTTGGAAAAATTTTGTTTCTCACGTTTTGGTGAAGAAAAAAGAAAAAAACATAATTTATCACATGATCCTTTTGTTTTAGTTTTTGCGTGAGTCTTTGGTTGCTGCTGACGTGTTTTACTATTTATACCAAGTTTCATGTTTCCTTATTTGTTTCAGTACTTCTTGCTACTAGTTTGTGTGTGTGTGTGTTTTTTTTTTTTTTTTTTTTTTTTTTGTTCTTTTTTAAATCTATTCACTTTAAATTCTTACCGTGTTATTGTGTGTCTGTTACAGATTGATGAAAATGTCAAAAGAGAAATCATTAATCATAGGTCTCTGAGACACCCTAACATTGTTAGGTTTAAGGAGGTTAGTATATTTTTTATATTTATACATGTATAGAGGATGGGTAATCACATTTATCTCATTATCTGTAATTATTTATGAAATTTCACTTAGGTCATTTTGACACCTACTCATTTGGCCATTGTAATGGAATATGCATCTGGAGGAGAACTCTTTGAGCGAATCTGCAATGCTACGCGTTTTACTGAGGACGAGGTTTTTATTTAATAAAATTGTAAATTTAATTTGACTTCCCTATGTAACTTGGTAACCCATTGTTATGATGCAGGCTCGTTTCTTCTTTCAACAACTAATATCTGGGGTCAGTTATTGCCATGCAATGGTAATTGAACTTTTCCCCTTTCTTCACTGTCTTTCTTCACTGTCCAATCTGAAGGAACACTAATCAAAATGCCACTGTTCACCAACTTTTTTACCTAAATGCCACGCGATCAGTGTTATTTCCCAATCTGCCACGGGGGCAAGTTCGCTACCCGGTGTAGCGAACTCGGTTTGCTGACGTGTCACATTTTTAGTGGATAACAAGTATCAAATTTTTTAAAATAAATAAAAAAAATATGTAGGCGAACTTGGTTAAAATCAAGTTGTTGTCCACTAAAAACGTGACACGTCAGCAAAGCGAGTTCGCTACACCGGGTAGCGAACTTGCCCCCGCAGATTGGAAAATAACACTGTTCGCGTGGCATTTAGGTAAAAAAGTTGGTAAACAGTGTCATTTTGGTCACTGTTCCCAATCTGAATTGTGTTGATCACTTTACCCTACAGTGGAATGTAGTATGGGTAATGTATCTTTCTTCTGAACATTATGTCTGATGTATCAGTCTTCTGTGTAATATGTCTCTTCATGAAGCAAGTATGTCATCGGGACCTGAAGTTGGAAAACACTTTGTTGGATGGAAGCCCAGCGCCTCGTTTGAAGATATGTGATTTTGGGTACTCCAAGGTAAGGGTATCTTTATCTAACTATTTCTTCATGGTGTGAGTTCCTTGCTTATATATTTTAATGGGATATGTTAGGTTGAGTGATGTTTACCTCCAATAACTTTCTGCTTCTGAGTGCTTTTTTAGTTTCCTTGTGTGAGTTGCTTTTGTTCTTCAGATTTAGACCCTGATGACTGATGATTGAATTAGGTAGCTTCTTATCTTAATAAAAGATGGTTTCGGTAATTTGGGATATTGGAAAGGGGCAATTCTGCATGACTGTTTATGTTGAATTTTCATAATCTGATTTTTTTAATGAGCTTGTGCTTCATTATGCAATGCGTTGTGTTAGCGTTTGGCTTGTCTAGATTGTAAGCCCGCAAAGCTGTCATATATAGCTTTGATAAAAAGCTAATGTTCCATCCATTATCAAGTCATGGATGGGGTGATAATTTTCTCAGGAGGAGGTGTTTTGAACTTCTAAAGAACACTGCCATAGTGGCATTCCCTTACTCTGTTTCAAATTTTGAACCTGCTTCTGCTTGTGTCTATGTTCTCATATAGGTGCAATGGTGCATGAAAATAACTATAAAATGTTTCCGGTTTTCTTCAGAAATCCGATAACTTGGCCTTTGCACCTTTTGATGTTGTTAAGCTAATTCTACTTGTATCTGTGTCTTTTGTTTTAGAGTACACTGGAATTAAAATTCACCATGACTTACTTGTATTTTGTTGTTATCCTTTTAATTCATTGATTCAATTTTCTTCTGGCTTGTAAGCACCGAAATATTTCATTTTTCAATCTAATGAGGGACTTCACAAATTTAGATCATCATTAGATCCTAGTTTCTTTTCTTGAAGGTTTTGAGATCATTGTTATACCTTAGAAATCTGATTGATGTTGTTATTTGCAGTCTTCAGTGCTTCATTCGCAACCAAAGTCAACTGTGGGAACTCCTGCATATATTGCACCTGAAGTATTGCTGAGACAAGAGTATGATGGCAAGGTAGATTATTTTGGTTTCATGGTATTTTTCCTTTTGTATAGAACTATTACTGTCGCATTTGACTGAAGAAATTTTTTTATGGTTGAGTTGTTATAATTGGTGAGCTAGTGAGTTATTCGCTTTTTGTGCTATAAGGAACTAAAGCAATGATATTTTGACAGTCGTTCTGTTCTCACCTAGTCCAATGGTCATTTTAGTCTGCACTTCAAACAAAGGTCATTTTTCTTTTCTGGTTGTCATCTCCGCGTAATTCAGGTCTTCTTGGCACTAGTTGAAAATCTTTACATAGTTGACATTCTACATTATTGTCTTATATGTCCACTATTATGAACTAAGAGAATGGTAGGTAATTTACATTCTTCCCTTTTTGCATATAAAAGTTCTTAAAAGTTTCTTATTTTATTAGTTTTTTTTATTAGATAATAAAAAAAATGAACTTCTAAGTGTAATTAAATAATAAAATTAGTTGAGATTGCTGTTGTCCAACTTGCTTCCTCCACTCTTCCATATTTCATTCCCACTCTTCCTCTCATTTTTTATTTTTTTTATTTAAAATTATTTTTTCAATGTTGGTTTGATGTATTTTTAGTCTTCAATATTCAAATCATAACCATTGCGCTACTTCACCACCTACAGATAAGTGTGTAATCCTAAGCTTCCCCCCTCCCTTCGGTAATAGAGTTTAGTAGTGTGATTTGCTTCTCTCACTATTTTATTTGTTCTGTAACTTGAGTACAATATTCAATATCAATAGATAAGCCTACGTTCGAAATTGGATTAAACATCAAACATTTCAATTTTTAACTTTACTAATATGTATGTTGGGTATCTTAGTGGGGTGCTGTTATTTTGTTTTTGTGCATTTAATATCAGATTGCAGATGTTTGGTCCTGTGGAGTAACCTTATATGTGATGCTAGTCGGAGCATATCCTTTTGAAGATCCTAATGAACCAAAGGATTTCCGGAAGACAATTCAGGTAGATATGATATTAAGATATTTGCTCATTTTCTTCTGTGAGTATTGTCTGATTGCTCGAGTGGAACTTCTTGTGGTTGCTTCCTTGCAGAGAATTCTCAGTGTCCAGTATTCTATTCCAGATTTTGTTCAAATATCTCCAGAGTGTCGCCACCTTATCTCAAGGATCTTTGTTTTTGACCCTGCAGAGGTAATTTCTATTTTAAATAACTGACCTACTTCTGCATATATGAATTTGACACTGTACTATCCCTACGTAATTTTGTTATTTAGATGCATTTTTATATACTACCACTGAATGGCCTTTTTGAGAGCTCAAGCAATATTTCTTACGTTACATGAAATCAATTTTTAGAATTTAAAGGATTTTTAGCATAATTATTGGGCATTTTCCTTCTCTAATGAAGTTTTATTCAATTTATTATAATATTGTAACTTTTACATTTTATATAGGTCATGCATGGTTGTATGTCTATCATATTATAGAAATATATTGTGGGCATAGCTGAAGCTGTATAACTTAAAAAGTGTGATCATAGAAAACAGAGCAAAATCTTGAATATAACACTTGGTTTATTTGAACCAATCGATTAAACTTCTACTCGTGCTAGTCCAATCGTTTATTTGAATCTTATGCCTTCAGACATTTATGTGACAGAGAATCACCATGCCTGAAATCTGGAACCATGAATGGTTTTTGAAGAATCTCCCTGCGGAACTGATGGATGAGAAGATAATGGGTAACCAATTTGAAGAGCCAGACCAACCCATGCAGGGCATTGATACAATCATGCAGATAATTTCAGAAGCTACAATACCAGCAGCTGGGACCTATTCGTTAGACCAGTTGATGGCAGATAACATTGATATGGATGATGACATTGATGAATTAGAATCTGAATCTGAGCTTGATATAGACAGCAGTGGGGAAATAGTGTATGCCATATAATATAATCATCGTCTGCACCTGAAAGACAGCATATTAAAAGGAGAGCATCATAACATTGGGATTTATGGCATTTTCAGCTTCAAGGAAAGAGATATATGTGGTGGTCACATTTCCTGTAGATTAGGATGGATAGTGCAAAAAAGTTAATGTTAATTTATATATGTTTGCGTGCTTCTAGGTGTTTCCAACGTCCAAACCATTTGTCAGTATCACTTTTCTGAGGGGGGAAACATGTTTTTTTATTTTTTTTTTCACTCTAGAAGAAGGGTTGGTGGCTGTGGGAAGAAATTATTGTTATCCTTTCTTCACTAGCTGGTGAATACTTGCTTTATATATTATATTACATTAGCCCTTCTGTTGTTTCCAAACCAGTTAAATTTGCCGTTAGGTTAGGTGAGTCATGTTTCATGTCCCTGCTTATATGCACATACTACGTGTAAACAGTTAATTTTTAGTAGACAAATTCGTCACGTATCCTAGTTTATGTATTAGTTATGTGTATGTGCGTGTATCATGTCATGTAGCACATTTTATTCCTGTAAACTTTTTCTATCTGTTTTGCTCCTTTCGGTTATATATATGGGTTATGTTTATCTCATTTTATATGAGATAAATAATTTTCCTACACACATAAAAATGGGTTGGGTTTCACCACTTTTTTTTTTCTCTCCTCTTACTTATGGGTCCCACTTATACTTTTATTTCTACAACATTAGATAATATTTTTTCTACAACATAAGAAAAATATATTCCTATATATATATGGGCAGGTTATATTTACAAATTTTTTTTGTTTACAAACTCTTACAAATTACATTAAGTACGACCGGCCATATTTTAATCATGCAGTGTACAACCGGTCATATTTTAATTATGCAGTGTACGATCGGTCGTATTTAGTGTAATTTGCAAAGAAAGTTTGTAAACGGATTTTATCCCATATATATATATATATATATATATATATATATATATATATATATATATGGGAAAAGTATTTCTACAGCCACTTTAGATAAAGTTATCTACAGCTATTGCTTTTTCACGAAGTAAGACCAGTCGTACTTAGTTATAACAATAAAGCTTGTCTGATGCCAAGGCTTTGACATAAGCTGGTGATCCCCATATCCTGAGGTAACTCAGGTTGGGTCTCTTACCATTCCATATCTCATATGGTGTGGTCTGAACAAATTTAGACGGTACCCTATTTAGAAGGTATGCCGCTGTGTCTAAGGCATATCTGCATAACGATTTTGGAAGTTGAGTCTCACTCATCATAGACCTAACCATCTCTAACAAGGTCCTGTTTCTCCTTTCGGAGTCACCATTTTGGTGTGGTGTGTAAGGAGCAGTAAGCTGCGAGAGAATTCTATTTTCTCTCAGATAATCCTGAAACTCATGGCTCAAATATTCACCACCATGATCTGATCTCAATGTCTTAATCATCTTGTCATGCTGTTTCTCTACTTCTTTCCTATACTCCTTGAACTTTTCAAAGGCTTCAGATTTATATCTCATTAGGTACACGTACTCTATTAGAGTAAAGCAAACATAAGGGTGCTTTTGTAATAACACAAGTAATGAGTTGTTAGTATGTAACTGAGTAGTTAGTATGTAACTGATTCTTGTTAATATGTAACTGAATAATTAGTATGTAACTCATTCTTGTTAATATGTAACTGAGTAATTAGTATGTAACTCATTTTGTTCAAACAAAATCAGTGACGTGTCTCTATTATAGCTCTATAAAAGAGCAATGTGTATTGATCTTATTCATTTAAGAAATACATCAGATATTTTAGTTCTTTCTCTCTTGCATTCTCTCTCTCTCTCGTTTATCTCTTTCTCCTTTTCTTTGATGGAATCAGAGCTCTCATCCTGAGGGCCTGATACGAACGTGTTCACTATGGCTTCCGCATCGCCATCTTCGTCAAACGCAACAACAGAAGCTCGCTCTTCGTCATCTCCGTCACTGTTCAATCACTCGATCTCAGTCAAGCTAACTGAGAGCAATTTTCTTCTATGGAATTAAGTTGTTGAACCTGTCATCACTTCTCATCAACTCCACAAATTTCTTGTGAACCCTAAAGTTCCTCTACAGTATGAATCTGAACAAGATCGAGCTAATGAAGCAGTCAACCCTGTATACACTGAATGGATTCGTCAAGATCAGATGCTTCTTTCATGGATTTTGTCAACGATTTCTGAAGATATACTGAACGAGATTCTAGGAGTCAATCATGCATATGAAGCATGGGACCAGATCCACAAATTCTTCCAAGGAATGATGAGATCCAAAGCCCATCAGCTTAGATCTGAGCTTTGAACCATGAAGAAAGGTGGAAGATTAGCTGCTGAATATCTCAGGCGCTTCAAATCATTGTGTGATGAACTAAAAGCTATCAAAAGTCCTGTATCCTTTGAGGAACAAACTGAAATCATCTTGGTTGGTCTTCCAGCGGAGTTTAATCCCTTTGTCACATCTGTGAGAGCTCGTGAGAATCCTTACTCAATAAATGATTTGCGAGTTGAGCTGATGTCTTATGAACAGATGCTAACCAAGCAGAATGAAACACTCCTTGCTGAATCAATGTCTGTGAATGTTGTGCAAACAACAACTACTACTGATCAGAAGGATGACTCGGTATCTGGAAGAACTCCGTTTGGTGTTATTCAGCAGAATCATGACCAAATTCAGCAGAATCATGACCAAGACTTTCACAGCCAAAAGTCGTTTGGATTTAGTAGATGAAGAGGAAGGTCATTTGTTCGTAATAACAGAAATAACAGGGGTAGAGGACGCAACAACGTGCAATGTCGGCTGTGTTACAAATTTGGACATAGTGTTCAAAGCTGCCGGTACAGGTTTGATGAGAATTTCGCACCTGAATCATCCTCATCTGAAGCTCCACACTATTTTCCTGTTCCTACACAGTCCTTTCGAAGGCCACATCAGTACATTCGACCTCCTGCACATCCTCCTCAAGTGCTGCTCACAGCTAATTAATTCACACCAAATCAACTTCAACACATGCCTCAACCACAATGTAATGCTGCCTCACAGGGACAAGGACTCTTGCCAACTCCTCAAAATGCCCAAGCTATTGAGTGGTATCCAGACTCAGGAGCCTCTCATCATGTCACATCTCATCCTCAAAATCTTCTACAAAGCACTCAGCTGTCAGGAGCATATCAAGTCTATATAGGGACTGGCCAAGGTCTAAGGGTTAATGCTACTGGTTTATCTTCCTTTCCTTCTCCTTTTCAACCACACACTCAACTACACCTTAACAATCTATTACTTGTCCCTTCTATTACCAAAAACCTCATTAGTGTGAGTAAATTTGCTAAGGATAATGGAGTCTATTTTGAATTTCACCCTTTTACTTGTTGTGTGAAATCACAGGAATCTCATGAAGTGCTGCTGGAAGGTGACTTGGGTTCAGATGGTTTATATCGTTTCTAAGAAATCTGTCTTACTCCCAACTCAAGACAGAATTGTCATCCTACTTCACTGTCTTTTTGTAATACAAGTATAGGTCATAGTCCTATTTCTTCCATAAATGTAACCTCTAGTCAACAGGGAGTTGTAGCTTCCTCATATATGTACTCCTTATGGCATTGTCGTTTAGGTCATCCTCATACTGAGGCTCTTAACTCTGTCTTGAGGTCTTGTAATCTCCCCATTCCAAATAAAAATGATATTAAATTTTGCTCAGCTTGTTGTTTGGGTAAAATACATAGATTACACTCTCCATCATCTACCACAATTTATGATAAATTTTTTATTTAATATTTAGTGATCTGTGGGGTCCTGCCCCTATGACATCTACTTTAGGCTTTAGATACTACATCTTCTTTGTGGATGCCCACTCAAGATACACCTAGATCTTTCCTCTCAAACAAAGATCTGAGGCATTAGTTGTATTTTCTCGATTTCAAGCTTTTGTATCCAATCATTTTCAGTCATCTATTAAAGCCCTCCAAACTGAATGGGGAGGAGAATTTCGATCCTTTCATCAAACTTTGAAACAACAGGGTATTGTTCATAGGATCACATGTCCACACACTCATCATCAAAATGGAGTGGTTGAGAGGAAACATCGTCACATAGTTGAAACTGGCCTCACGTTGCTTGCTCATGCATCTCTACCAATCAAATTTTGGGATCATGCATTCATTTCAGCTGTTCATCTCATTAATTGTCTTCCAACTACTGCTTTAAAGTTTGAAGTACCTTTCACCAAGCTTTACAAATCCACTCCTGACTATACGAGCCTTAAGGTCTTTGGCTGTGCTTGTTTCCCATTCTTGAGACCCTACAACAACCATAAATTAGACTTCAGAAGCAGTGAGTGCATATTTCTAGGTTACTCTCCCAATCATAAAGGGTATAAATGCTTGAACTCTTCTGGTCGCTTATTTCTCTCCAAAGATGTACTCTTCAATGAAACAAAATTCCCTTATTCCTCCTGGATAACAGTACCTTCCCCTGACACTATCTTTCCTATTTCACAACCTGTTACAAACTTAATTCCCTTGGTTCCATCCTCACCTTTACATACAGATTCTTCCTCTTTTGGTCATCAGCTGTCATCCCCTGCTTCTTCTAGCTCACATCCTGTTGATCCCAACACTGCAACTATTGTACATTAGTGTAATTCTCCTCTCCCAGTCACTTCTCCTTCTGCTTTTACCCAGTCACAAGATGTTTCCTCCACAGCAGCATGCACTTCACATTCCCACAGTGAGCACACACCTTCAAGTAATTCAGGTACTCCTCTATCCTCTTCTTCAGGTACTCCTTTATCCTCTCCTTTAGTCACTTCTTCTTCATCTTCCAACATCGGTTCTGGGTCAGAATATGTCCCTTCTGGCACTCTTTCTTCCTCTTCTGGTTATTCCATCATGACTCGCTCTAAGTCTGCCCTTATACCTCGCATTCTTCTCACCACCCTTGAACCTACATCTTTCAAGCAAGCTATTTGTAATCCCCACTGGCTTGCTGCCATGCAGTCTGAGTTCCAAGCCCTTCAAGCCAACAGTACCTGGACCTTGGTTCCTCTTCCCAAAAACAGAATGGCTATTGGTTGTAAATGGGTTTTCCGAATTAAAGAGAATCCAGATAGGACTATTAGCAGATATAAGGCACGATTAGTGGCTAAAGGGTTTCACCAACAATCTGGTTTTGACTACACTGAAACCTTCTCCCCAGTTGTCAAACCTATTACCATTCGGACCATGCTTACCATTGCCATCTCATTTGGTTGGCAACTAAGGAAATTAGATGTCAACAATGCCTTTCTTAATAGCATCTTAGAAGAAGAAGTATACATGACTCAACCTCCTAGTTTTGAATCTTCTAACAAATCTCTTGTTTGCAGGCTTCATAAGGCTCTCTATGGTTTGAAACAGGCACCAAGGGCATGGTTTGACAAGCTTAAGGTCTATTTGCTTCATCTTGGCTTTACAACAAGCAAATGTGATCCTTCCCTCTTCCTCTACCGCAAGTCCAATAACTGCATCTTTCTCTTAGTCTATGTGGATGATATCATCATCACTGGAAATGATGCTACTCTCCTTCAATCGGTGATCCAGAATCTGAACACTGCCTTTGCCTTGAAGGATCTTGGTGATCTTGATTTCTTTCTTGGTATTGAGGTTAAAAAGGCCTCCTCTGGTGCACTTTTTCTCTCACAATCTAAATATATTCGCAACCTACTTACTAAAGTCAACATGGCTGAAGCAAAGAGCATCTCTACTCCTCTTCCCTCTGGTTGCAAGTTATCCAGATATGGTTCTAACTATCATCCTGATCCCTCATTCTATCACTCAATTGATGGAGCCTTGCAGTATGCCACACTCACCAGGCCCGAGATTAGTTTTGCTGTCAACAAGGCTTGTCAATTTATGGCTCAGCCCCTTGAGGATCACTGGACTGTTGTTAAACGAATATTACGGTATCTTAGAGGCACTATTCAGCATGGTATGTTATTACAACCTTGTCATCCTAGTCATCCCTTCTCTATTACTGCTTTCTGTGATACTGATTGGGCTGGAGACCCTGATGACCGTAGATCAACTTCTGGTGCTTGTGTGTATTTTGGTTCGAATCTGATCTCCTGGTGGTCTAAGAAGCAATCACTAATTGCCCGTTCAAGCACTGAAGCTGAATATCGCAGTCTAGCTCTTGCCACAACTGAGGTTCTCTGGTTAAAGTCTCTTCTTAGTGAACTTAACATTCGGTTTACTACTCCCCTCATACTGTGTGATAATCTCAGCACAGTGTCTTTGTCCCACAATCCTGTGCTACATGCTCGCACAAAGCACATGGAATTGGATATCTTTTTTGTTCGGGAACGTGTTCTGGCTAAGGATGTCCGCGTTTGTCACATTCCTGCTGTTGATCAAATTGCTGATACCTTGACCAAGAGCCTCTCAGCCTCACGTTTTGATGCTCTCAGAGACAAACTCAGTGTTACTGATCTCTACTCTCTTTCTCATCCACCCTGAGTTTGCAGGGGGCTATTAGAGTAAAGCAAACATAAGGGTACTTTTGTAATAACACAAGTAATGAGTTGTTAGTATGTAACTGAGTAGTTAGTATGTAACTGATTCTTGTTAATATGTAACTGAGTAATTAGTATGTAATTGATTCTTGTTAATATGTAACTGAGTAATTAGTATGTAACTGATTCTGTTCAAGCAGAATCAGTGACTTGTCTTTATTATAGCTCCATAAAAGAGCAACGTGTATTGATCCTATTCATTCAAGAAATACATCAGATATTTTAGTTCTTCCTCTCTTGCATTCTCTGAATGACTTCATTCTCTCTCTCTCGTTTATCTCTTTCTTCTTTTCTTTGATACTCAAATCTCGATTTGTCATCAGTAAAGGTAATGAAATAGGAGTTTCCTCCTCTAACCTCAATAGACATTAGGCCACATACATCAGAGTGAATGAGTTCTAATAACTCACTAGCCCTATGTCTCTCAAGCCCTTTGGGCTTTTGGCGAATCATTTTCCCAGCTAGACAAGATTCACATTGTCCATAGGATTCCAAATCCTTGGAGTCCAGGTATCCAACTCTATGCAACCTAGATAATCTTGTTTCATTTATGAGCCCTAGTCTACAGTGCCAAAGATAAGATTGATTATCCATCCTAGGTCGTTTCACATCTACATTGAGCACTTCAGTTCCCATTTCCAGAACATATAATTCATTTGTTAAAGAAGCAGTACCATAAACAATATCATTCAAAATGATAGAAAATGTACCATTCCTAATACTGAAAGTAAAACCATCTTGTTCTAAACAAGAAATAGAAATAATGTTTCTAGAAATGTTTGGAACATAAAGACAATTATTCAAATGCAACAAAAGGCCCGTAGGCAAAATGAGGTCGGCATCTCCAACAGAATGAGCAGCAACCCTTGCTCCATTACCAACGCGGAGGTCCACCTCGTTCCTCTCCAATCTCCTTGGGCTCCTAAGCACCTGCAGTATATTGCAGATATGAGAACCACAACCGATATCCAATACCCATGAGGTCGGATTAGCACAAGAATAATTTATCTCAATCATGAAAATACCTGAGGCAGAAGCATTATCATGCTTCTTGTCCTTCACACTCTGCAGGTAGTCTGGAGAATTCCTCTTCCAATGGCCTTTCTTGCCACAATGGAAGCACCCAGCATCGCCTTTGTCCTTGGATGCCTTCTTACCCTTCTTTTTTCCTTTCTTCTTCTTGTATTTTCGTTTGGGCTTAAGGGAGTCACCTTTAGCAGGCTCCTTACCATTTCCCTTGACCTTGCTAGGCCCACCAATCAGAAGAGCTTGTGTCAGCTGTTAACATACTTAACAATTCAGGCAAGCTCACTTGCATCCCATGCATGTTGTAATTCATAATGAATTGACTGAAGGAAGGTGGAAGTGAGGTGAAGACTAAGTCATTACTTAGCTCGAAATCCATGATGAAGCTTAGATTTTCTAGCTTCTCAATAAGTCCAATCATCTTAAGAACATGACCGCTCACAGACATGCTCTCAGACATCCTACAAGAGAACAATTCTCTAGAGGCCTCATACCTCTCATGCCTGCCTTTAATATCATACAACTCCTTGAGATGTAGGACAATAGAGGGAGAATCCATATGCTCATGCTGCTTTTGCAGTTTAGGCGACATGGACGCCAACATGATGCAAGACTGCCATCACATTGTCATCCATGTGCTATCTATGAGCTTCGAAATCGAAACTCTCACAGCCATCTTCCCCTTCCCTAGGAGCTACGGGTAATTCAGCATCTAGAACGTAAGTTATCTTTTCGGCCCTAAGAACAATTCTCAAGTTCCGATATCAATCCATAAAGTTTGAACCGGTCAGTTTGTTCGTATCGAGTATTGAGCGGCACAATGACAGTGGATTAGTCTTACTAAAAACTGAAAAGATGTAAAGATAATTTAATTAATATATAGATATTTAGTAACAACAAATTATTAAAGACTTTAAATAATTTCCCCCTCCCACTATTTTATCTATGTCAATGGCTCTTACCATTTGACTTAGGGTTAATCTACTTTTAGACTTTACCTTAGTGGGATTAAGAGTGCGATTATATATTTTAACCTCCGTCTGAGACCGCAAGATTAATTTAAATAATGGGTTAATCCTTATCAACAGTATCTCATACCCTCTCTTAACATTAGGTTGACAACTCCTTGTCACTTAGTGGTGCATCTCATGCAACCAACATAGCACTATTACCCTAAGCACATAAACCCGGCTGAGCCTGCAACTTATGTCTCAGTTAAGCACTAACCAGCACCCTAAGTGTCTCACACTTCTAACACTACTCTTGCTTAACGAAACAGTGGGTCCCAACTGAATTGTGGAGCACCACTATTTAGAGGAGGTTTGAGTAATATTGGTGGTGGGAGGTAATCATGCGCTTAATAATTTATTCCTTTTAAGGGCTCCTTTTATTTAGGGTTTACTAAGTCTCATCAAATGCATATGTATGTTATCATGCTAGTTATAACCTATGTCAAACATCTATCGGTTTACACTAGTCGCAATTGGACGTGCATAATAAGGCATACAAACATGATTTGTCCAATTCATGCATACTAGACGTCTTAAGTCATAAAAGCATACATTCGCGATACACTATCTCATGCATACTAGTCGTACAAAGCATACAAGCATATAAAACAATTTTATTTGAGATAGTCATGGTGCTCGCGCATTCGTCCATCTTGCTTCTCAAGCCACGACTGCTTATCGTCTAAACGCCACTAGCCTAATTCTCTAATTACAAAATAATTAAAGAAACTCCAAAACATCTTTGGGGGGACAAATGAAAAATTACAAAATTCAAAATTCAAATTTACACCTCTAATTTAAATAGAGCAAAATTACACCTTTAATTTAAAATTTGAAATTCAAATTTCGGGCACCATGACCATCCTCTTCCTTTTTGCACCTGAAAGATTAGACAACTTTGCAAGCACAAGATATCAAATATCATAAAACATGTTCATTCACACGTCTTAACATTTTAACAATTAAATATGATTACAAGAATCATGATTCAAATTTTCTTAATTTTCTCTTAACAGCCGAATTATATAACAATTTTATAATTCTAATTTTGTTGACTCTTTTTTAAAGAACACAAAATTAAACCATGCATGCAGCCATAAACCCTTTAATGGCCGAATCATATATACATTTATATGATAAATTTTGTCACAAAAATCTCATGATATGCTCATGAAACAATTCATGGAGAAAAAAGAAAAAAAACAATCAAGGTACTTAAGTACCCTTCATGGCCGAATCATCCCTTTCAAAAAGGTGTTTCCTTTTAAAACTTTCACAAAGAAAAAAAAAAAAACCATGACTACATATACATATATGAATATAGCAATCACATTAACATGTTCATAAAAACAAAAATTTTAACAATTTAAAGCATTGTAATTCAAAATCCATATGCAAAGATTCAAGCTTTAACCCTTTACATATCTTTAGACCGTGAAAAACAATTTTCACAAACAAGATACCATCACCCGCCGATGGTAAAGCAACCGGGCTCTGATACCACTCGAAAGTAAAATGGCCTTGAAGGCCAATGCATGTGAGAGGGAAAAATAAAATTCTTCTCAAGTGGAATTACACATGCAATCAAGATTCATTCATGCTTTAAGACTGCATGAATGATGTACCTTGTTTGTGATTCAAAACTCCAAGGTGATAGTGTCAGGTTTGACGGTTCAAAACTCCAGGAAATTTCCTTTCTCTTTATGTTATTATCTAATCCATTATCCACCGACGCGGAAACTACACGCTTTTACTTTCAGAGTTTCACACACAAAGGACGAACCTAGTAGAATAGGAAGAGACACTTAAATTTTATGCAGTGAAATGATCCTCATTTTAATAGAAATCTATAACTTAATTCAAACTATCAAGGCCTCTGAGCACTAGTTCATTACCAAAAATGGATCTTCTTATGATTATACGAAGATATTCACAAAATTTTACATTACTTGGCCTGGTGTGAAATTTTAATACGAAGATTTATTCCCATTACGATAAAGGGCCGACCCAGTTCAAATACTCACTTACTGAGTGTCTGGGGAAGGAAATACTCTAGGCAGCCTTTCCCCTGCTTTTTGCAGAGAGACTGATTCGAACCCGCGACCTGACACACCACGGCAAGCAAGCTTACCGCTGAGCCAAGCCGGCCCTTCATTTATTCCCATTACGATAAATAATTAAATTTTTCTTACTCGGAAATCAACTGACGTCTTTTGTCATCTTGTAAAAAACTGCAAATACTCACATTAAATTTATATTTTTCAGAAGATCACACTTCTTTCATCTCTTCATGAATGACTTGCCCATCACACTTCTTTCATCTCTTCATGAGTGACTTGCCCATTCACTAGAAGGTATTTTGTTCATAAATTGCATTAGATTTTAAGAATTTTCTCAGTTCTGTTGCAATGATTACAAGTTAGCTTTTTAGTTTGCAATCAAAGAACAATATTCTAAGAATTTGCTCATTTTGTTTGAAATTCAATTCTTCTGTATATATCTTTCCCACATTCTCCCAGTGAACTGCAAATGAAGAATAGGTCTCTTGATCTTCAATAAATCTGCTGCAAAGCACACCAAGAATATCCTCTTGGTAACCCCACTTTAGCATCCTTTGCCTAGAGGTTTAGCCTATCATGTAACATTTTTATTTTAATTTGGCTGGGAAGACTTTGGTTGTGGGAGTATTTGGTGAAATTAATGATGAAATCAGATGATTGATTTACTGTATCTTGTGATCCCACTCTACACATAAATGAGAAAACATGCATATTTTTATTACGAAAAAAAAAAAAAAAAAGGTATCATCAAATACCAATTCCTGCTTTTTACACAATTATTACATGGAAAAGATGTTTGGTGAGAGGTAAAACAAGAGGACCATCAGTGATACAACTTTCAAATGACTCCAAGCCACCTTAAGAACTTCAAGACACTAGTCTCAGGATTCAACTCCAGGAAGCCAATTTAAGCTAATGTCTGCTTTAGACAACTCTATCTTCAGATTTGGAAGGTTAGAAAAATGTTCCCATAAAGCAGCCACCTCTTCGTCACAGATAACATATATTTGATGCTTTAAATCCCCAAAGTTCATGACTGAGTATGGCAGCTTACTCATCCTAGAGCAACCCCACATATAGAGCTTCTCAAGACTATGCAATTCACCAATGTCCTCAGGTAATTGGGCAAGGTTTACACAGTCTGAGATGTCAAGACAGCACAGTTTTTGAAGTCTTCCAACAGATTCTGGTATCTCTAGCAAATCAGAGCAGGAACTAAGCCTTAGCAATTCCAAATTCTCAAGTTCTCCAATTTCATGCGGCAGTGCAGATAGCTTGTGACAGTTGGTAATGCTAAGCTTCTTCAAGGTGGTAATTTTACAAACCTCAGCAGGCAATTCTACCAGATCATTGCAATAGTCAATGTTCATCTCCACTAGATTTGGCAGTGCTTCTGAAATTTGGATGGAACTGCTTTCAAAAGCCTGCTTTGTATTACACATACGAAGGGATAATTTTTGCAGACTCTTCAGTTTACATAGACAAGGAACTGAAACCTTCTCCAACCTGATTCTTTTAAGGTCAGACAAACAACCAAGTAGCTCAAATTTGTTTAACTCTGAAGGATGGAAACCGTAATTCGTGACTATTAAAACTTTAAGTTTACTCATTCTGTCAGTGAAACCCGGCAAGGTGTACTTGCTAGATTGAATATTCAAAACCAGAACCTCTGCTTGATCAGGTTGTATGTTGCACCAATCTGAAGTGAAAGTTTCATCTGCAAAAGCATCCTATATAGCTTCAAAATTGAATATGATAAATGCCACAACACAAAAGCCATTCATATTAGCATTTTTTTTGGGGATATTATCCATTGGTTCATCAATTACTCGACTAGTCCGATTCGAATCAGGTCATATGGGAGACAAAACTCTTCCTACCAAGTTTTAACACAACTGTGTTCCCAAGGACTCGATCTCGAGATCACTCGTTAAGCTGGAACAACCCATTACCAATTGATTCATGTGCTTGGTAGTTCATATTAGCATTTCTCATTTGTCTGTTTGTGCATATAATTTAAACACACACTAAGAGAAGTAGATAGAGAAACTAACCAGTTGAAATAGACAATGTGCGAGCAACCACCTGTTGTGGCTTCTGCCCCGTCCACCTTAAGGGAAAGAAAGATGACAATACCCAAGAAATGATACTTTGCTCTTTCTGTCCTACCCACCATTCAGGATGATTATTTCCACTCAAGTCCATCATCAATCTTTCCCTCTGTTCAAATGGTTCTTTGCTGCTTTGAAGGATTGCTAGCTCTCTAAGGAGATCATGCTGTGTGAGGAAGTGGTTATTGTAGTACAAATCTCTATCCGTTGCAATTTTCCTGGTCAACAAGCAGAATTAAGTTAACCAGGGAAACCATAACCCTTTAAAAGAACAATAACATTGAGTCTATTTGATATTGTAGTTTAGGTTTTTTTTACTACTTTGCCTCCGGGGTGACAAGTAGAAAGTCACGGTTAGATAGGCTATTAAATCATTTATGATGCTATTGTATAAATCCATTCACTGAAAAGTATATCTTTCAAATTGGTATGTGTAATGTAATTCATAGATTGTATCTTAATCAAATGCCACGAAGGAATGCATTTAAATTACATCTTTCTTAAAGCGATCCATAATTTAAGAACAAATAAACTCATCAATAATGAAATATTATAATATCTTGAAAATATTTCATAATATCTTGATTGTATCTTAGAGTTTTGGAGTATCTTCGGTATCCCTTATTAGTGGTTTTCATATTTCATTGTATTTCATGATATGTTTCATAGTTTGTCTACTATTTGAAGCTTACAAATGTTGATCCTGATGAACTTAGAGAAGTTTTAGTTTTTGTTATTTATAATTGCATGCCATGAAATTTTCACAAGTAATTATTCCAACAAAATCTCTTCTTTTTTGGTCATACAACATTGTAACTAACTCTTTAGGCTAATGATCATTTCAACCTAAGTAATCTTTCCAGGAAAGCTCATCTCTCACATTTCTATCATGGCAGAAGTATACGCAGCTTACCTTTACACATTTGCAAAGAGACTATTTCTCGGATTTGAACCCGTGACCTTTCAGTCACAAAGAAGCAGCTTTTACAACTGCTCCAGGCTCGCCCTCTTTTAGTATGAATCATGTTATCAAAAGAAAATATTTAGGCTTTCTACTATCATGATGCAGAGCATTAAATTAATACATATATATATATATATATATTATGTACCTTCTAACTATGACATTAACCAAATTCTTATTGGTTAAATTATGGATGATGTTCATTGCTCTCTTGCCATCCTCGTCTAGTTCATGCAGTTCAGCCCACATGTCAATCAGTGCAGGAACACGGATCCTTTGGTCTTCAGGAAATAGTCCTAGGTCCATGAAACACTCTTTCTCCTTGATGGAGGACTCGTCTTCCAATATATCCAAGCAATTTTGGAGGCGATTCAATAAGTCATTACTAGACTTAAGAATGGATTGACTTTTCAACCGTTCTTTCATAATTTGCCATTTCTCTAAAGGCTGATTACAGAGAGATCCACCAATGACTTCAAGGGCCAAAGGTGAACCCTTACAACCTCTCACTATCTGCATTTCAGTGCAAGCAACTAAAATCAGTATTGTATATGATAACATGGATTCAAGTATTATAATGAAGTTATTGCTTTGAATGGGAGACAAGGATCTAACTTTCTTCTAGTAACCATTTTCTTTATACCTTGTTAATTTGTAAATATTCGAAAAACATACAATTTTTGACTTGCAACATTTGATATGTCTCAATGCTGTGAAAGATTTTAGAGAAGTTGAAGAACATAAAATAAGTATATTATTATACATCACAAGGTAAGAGAAAAAACCTCTTGGACAAGATTTTCATCCAACATGTATGGGCCAGTTAATTTCAGTTGAGCAAAGTGACGGAAAAGGGATACTGCATCATCATGATTAAGTGGCTTCAAGTTGCATGGATCGCCAAATCTTGGAAATGCAACTCTTGAAGTAACCAAAATCTTGTAATTTGATATCTGGAATTTAAACTTCTCAACAAGGGCTTCTGATCCAGGCCAAACATCATCGAGGACCAACAATATTGGACTTCCCCCAAAACCAACTTGCCTCAGCAAAAGTCCTAACCGGTTAGTTGCATCTTCATCACTTTGAAACTCAGGCACCCTGCGGCCACAGTGTTCAAATAAAGTTTGTACAATGGTCTTCAAGTGGGGTGTTTTTGACACGGCCACAAAGAAGATGTTCCCACCGAACTTGCCTAATCAAACGAAACAACTTTCAAAATCATGGAGCATTCGAGGTTAGGCACTTTTCCAGAATGCATGCCATATATGAGCAAGTGATCATTTCACTCGACTAAAAGAGTAAAATTTTAGATAAGTAATATGTTACACGGGTAGGATATTCCTACTACCCATTTTTTCTACTACCACTTTAATCATCATTGGATTCAAAAGTTTTTTTTTTCTCTCTCTCTTCATTCAACTTTCCCTATAATCCGATGATGATTAGAGTGGTAGTGAATGGTAGTAGAAAAAATGTGTAGTAAGAATATTTTACCCCGTTGTTATATTATAACTGAAAATACACTTAAAAGCTTTGTTTTCAATCTCCAAACTCCAAAGATTTTGTTGGCCAAGAAAAACAACGGTTCTCATAAAGGGAGGAGCTGACATCATTTCACTGTAAACATAAACTACCTTTTCCTTCCTCACACCATGTCCTAGACCTCTTCTCTAAAGTGAAAAATGGCTTAAAGGAATCATTATTCTCTTATGCATTTAGAAAACCTCAAATGGTGAAATGGAGGGGAAAAGGAACAAGCAACATCAACCTTAATCTCTGCTTAAAGCCAACTTTTCTTTTTCTTTTCGTTTTTCCTACGTAATATTCCATATGATTGGATACTATACTATATATAGTACATGCTATGTTATTTATTCACTAAATTAGTAAACATGGAAATGGTAAATAAAAAGGAACAAAAATATGAAATCACATTCTTAACAAATTGAAGAACACAAAACATTTAGGAAAAAAGAGTCTTCTAAGGCCACATACCTTTGACTTGATCATCCCAGCAGAGCTTCTTGGCCAATGTGCTCTTTCCGGATCCTGCCAAACCAGTCAACATCAACACAGAAACACCACCATCCTTGAGCAGCTCAATCTTCAAGTTCTTCAAAGGCTCATCCAACCCCACAGTAAGTTCTGGATTTTCAGGAGCCCCACTTAGACCCTTCAACAGTGTCTCTTTCCCATGATTTCCCAGCACAACATACTCCTTAGTAAGAATCTCCAGAATCTCTCTCACCTTGGAAAGTGTCTCCAACGAATCCCTCACCATCTGAACTTGCATATCCTGAGATAAAACCCTCCCAAGCTTCTTATCCCTTTTCCTAAGCTTGTCACGGTACTGAGGAAAAGAAAGAAACCTCCACCAACGAAATTCTGAGCACTTGTTCACAAGCTCTTTACCTGCTTTCATTTCATTCTCCAACCTTTCAACTTCTGCTCTGGGACGATCCAATTCCATGCTGTATTGTTTGATCTCTTCCACCAAAGGAGTCAAAGCATTCAAGGTGTCTTTGTTCCTTTCAAGGGTAGGCTTGAAATCTCGACCTTTGTCTATGATTTTAAGAGCATCGTGTAGCACCTCTTGTATTACAGCTCCAACGGCACCTCCACTGAATAAACTAGCTGCCATAACTATCCTTCTTCTCAACTCTGCAAGTATACACAACAACACCCCAGATACCCAAAATCACAAATTTATGTGGGATCAAACTTTTTATGAATCAAACAAATGAAAGCCACACTGAACCAAATTCTGAACGAGATAATTTTATAGTTGAGTTGAGCCAATCAGAAACTTACAAAGCACAAGCGAGGTTCCTTGTTCAACACAAAAGTATGACCTAGGTCCCACTCCATGGTAAAAACATTAACATTTTTCAAATGCTTTGCCAAGAAATTTCCTTTGCCTTTATTATATTATTACCTAATCCCCTGACGCGTTCTTAAAAAATCTAACTACACACTTTTATTTCCAGAGTTTCACACAAGGGACAATCGGTGTCAAATTTAAAATTTGACATGTTATATCAAAACAAAAAAGATCAATGTATCATGTGATTAGAAAACAGAATCGGAGTCTGATTTTTACTGATGTAACCGCGTAGAATGAGATGTTAAATTTTAAATTTGATACTAATATCAAATCATCTTACCTCTCTTTTATATATAGTGAGGTAATACATATTGAATAATATTAAAAGGAGAAATTTCTCTGAAAATCAACTGATGCCCTTTTTATGTCATTTTATTGAGAAAATTCATTCTCTATTTTATAATGAACAAAAATAATAACAGTTAATTTGTATATGATAATTTAGATACTTTCACATTATCTCATGTATTGAGAAAATCTATTCTCTATTTTATAGTTGTTCAGGCTATATTGGTCAGTTTTCATATGCAAAAAACTAATCTTTAAAAATTTAAAACTAAAAAAAAAAAAATGATTCCATATTCGTCGAAGCTTCAAGGATCAATGATCAACGAGAATTGCAAAGAAATGCACATTGGGTTAACATGAATTAAGTAACCGTATTGTGGTGTGGACTGTGGAATAAACTAACCGTGTTGAATATTGCGTTAACACTAATAAAGAGTTGAGCCAATTCTTGGGCTGCTCGTGGCGTGATTTATCACCAACTCAACCGATTAAAAACTTAAATTACTTGTTAAATGAAATGAATATAGGTGTAGAAATGTTTAACTCAATTGGTAGCTTCAGTTGGCACATAAAAACTCAACATATAGGATAAGAGTACGTGTTCGATCATATGGAGATTTAAAACCTAAACCTCAACTAGTTCAGCTGGCAGCATATTGTCCCCAGTTGGGGCGACCTTAATGTCTTCAAAAATATCTTGTTTGGTGTCAAGTGTGGAATTAGACGACTGAAACCGTCTTTGCTATCTTTTTGTGTCAACGTGCAAACAACAATTTGAACATGCATTTTAGAGAGGAGACAATATTGGGCCGGTTCGATCGAATGAACTTTCTTTCAGTAAAAAGTTATTTATTTATTTTTCAAAAAAGGCACTTATATTATAAAGTGCATTTGAATGCGTGCTTTAAAAAAATTGAAGTCTAAAAAAAAGTCAAAAATTTATTTTTTTTCAAAAGTTAAAAAATTTCTTAAAAAAACGAAAGTCAATTTTTTTTTCAAAAAATAAATATCTTTTAAAAATTTAAATAATTTTAATTTTTATAAATAGTACTTCTAAAATAAATAGGACATAAAAGTAAAAAAAAAAAAAATTAGATGGCAATCCAAACAGGTCCCTGGGCTAGGATGGCATTTTGCTGGTGGTCTGTTGAGGCATATTATTTTCATTGGCTTTATCATATATAATTTAGGGTTTTCTATTTCTCATCCAACGTGAGAATTGAATTCTCATGTTGTAGAGATAAAAAATATGTGGGACCCGTATGTTAAAAAAAATTATGTGTACGTTAGCACGAAAATCGAATGGTGTGTAGAAAAATTCAAATTCTCATGTTAAATGAGAATTATAAAACCCATGTAAAATGAATCTCTATAATGTAAAATAAATCTCTATAACATAAAATGAATCTCTATAACGTAACACAAACATTTTTCCTACGATATAACTCTTATAAAACTCATTTTCATTTGATGCGAGAGTAAATAGGCATTTTGCTAATTTTGAGTTTAGACAAACAAAACTAGTACAGATAACTCCGATGTATCTGAAATTATTTGAGCTGCTATGAGTGTAGTGCTAACTCCAATGTGAGTATACAAATTTACAAAATTTTCGGTGACTTCAAGTTTGCTTTTCCAAGATTTGGCAGCCAGAGCATCTTAAAAGCATTTGGTGATGATGATACAATAGCCCAAAGTAATTATAGAAAATATAACTCCAACACAAAACTACTAAATTCTTCTAAATTAGAATACTTGAAAGAATTGGAATTGCAGAAATTATTACTCTCTTTACTGAATTGCGCCCTAGCCATGCTCCTGCAATTGCTTTTCTTCATTATCTCCCATGGGTTATATTGGCTGCACTTTAACCTAAATAAATTAGGTTTAAGTAAAATATTTTAAGTTTGGTCTATCCAATTAGTTTGATAGAGGTTAATTATAGATCTGATATAATATTTTTTATTTAAAAAAATATTTGATCTGACATACTAGACCTATTATATTTTTAATCGTAATAAATCTTATGTGAATTGTTTAAAGTGTAAAGTGTGTGTCATTTTAAAGGATGTAAAGTTGTGTTATTTTAAGAGAGATAAAGAGATAGATAAAGAAGAAGAGAGAGTTAACAAAAAAAAAATAAAGATGTGGGTCTCACCTTTTTATGAGAATGAAAGAATATAAGTTGTGTCATCTAAACGGATAAACACTTATCTCTCCTTAAAACATTAAACATTAGAATAAAAGAATAATTAGAAATAATTTTTAATGAGAATAACTTTTCAAATAGAATAATTAAAGCCATTTTATAAATTTAAAATAATCTAGTGTAATTTTTAATTTTTGCGCTCAGTTGGTAGCTTTATATTTCTTTCTTTCTCCTTTCCTTATTTATTTGTCTTTGACTTCCCTCTTCTAAGTCATCGAGCAACTTCGACGAACTTTCTTAGGGTACATATTTAACCACAAGTTGCAATTAAGACAGTAGTACTTTATCTATCATCAAGTTATCATTAATAATTAAGATATGTGTTCTTACGTAAGACTATGTCCTAAACATTTTTTTTTTTAAATGCTTTGACATGTTTTCATATATATATATATATATATATATATATATATATATATATATATATATATATATATATATATATAGGGTAAACATTTCTCAAGCAACTTGAGATAAGTTTATCTCCGGTTAGCCCCAAAACTACGTCGTTTTGATTAATGAAAGGTATTTATGTAATTTTTTAGGAGAATTAATGAAGGGTGTTTCAGTAAAATAAATATGATATAAAAATAAATAAAATTACAATAACACCCTTCATTAATTCACATAGAATTACATAAACACCCTTCATTAATCAAAACGACGTAGTTTTGGGGCTAGCTGGAGATAAACTTATCTCAAGCTGCTTGAGAAATGTTTATATATATATATATATATATATATATATATATATATATATATATATATATATATATATATATATATATTGGTTCATTTTGTCTACAGTTGATGCAGGTAAATTATCTGCATTGAATCCAAAACGACGTCATTTTGAAGCGGAAATCAATGTATTTTTATAATTTTAATTTATTTCAGGGTCATACTAGTCTTTATAATTATAATTTTTAAATATTTCAAAACCAAAATGATATCGTTTTAGGAGTAAATGCAGATAACTTATTTGCAATAACTGCGGAAATATTTTTCTATATATATTGTAAAGAACCTTGGGATACACCACCCCCAAAAGCTAGCTCAAATGGTGGGAGTGTCCAAGGCCTTATAAAAACAACATTAGTTGTTCATCCAACTAATGTGGGACTATATATCTCAACATGTCCCCTCAAACGAGAGCACATTGGGCTTGAAGAGTGGATAATGCAACAGGGCCAACTTACCTGTGCTAGGAAATTCCACAAGAGAAAGTGGGGGACGGCGAGACTCTGATACCATGTTAAATAATGAGAGAGAAGAGAGGAACATTTGAAATAAAACTGTGTATTGAATTGATTCAGCAGAGTAAACTATATAAAGAAATACTAATGGGCTTAATCCAGACCTAACCTAAATTCTAATGAAATAAGGAAATAGATTTCTACAAATAATAAAGATATCCTAAAGATATTCTTTCTAACACTTCCCCTCAAGCTGGAGCGTATAGATCATAAGCAACAAGCTTGAACAAGAAAGACCAAGAAACATAAAATAAACGAGTGGGGGTTGTAATAATTCTACAACTCACCCTAAAGAAAAATAACAAATATTATAAACTAAAATAAAATATTATCTATATCTCTAATACTCCCCCTCAAGTTGGAGGGACACTGCATCTTGAGAAGAAAGAAAAATAAAACGAAGCTTCTTGGAATATAAGTCAGAGAAATCAACAGCAAATCAATTGGAACGAACATCAGTCTGAAGAGCTGGAAAAGACATCAGCCTAAAAGGGTTGGGAAAGATATTATTGCAACTAGAATACAAGCCAACGGAGCCAAGTATAACTGGAATAATCCGCGGACCAGGCAACAACAGAGATAATGAGAAAAAGATATTGTTGCAATTGGAATACAAGCCGACAGAGCCAGCATAATTGGAATAATCCGCGGACCAGACAACAACAAAGATAATGGGAAAATGACATTGTTGCAAATGAAATACAAGCCGACGGAGCCAGTGCAACTGGAATACGTTGAGGTCATAAAGTAAACTTTGAGCTTTCCCCAAATATTCAGTCATAGGACAATTGAAGTCTCGAGGAGCAAATGTAGTCATCAATTTCTGACACACACCATAGAGTCTTTGTGTATCATTGGTGTACAGTGCTTTGCTTTTGCCTGACTCCAAATAGCTTCACAGGTATTAGCAGGTCAAAAAATCTGCTTAAATGACGGATGAAAAGTAGCCTTAATGAGACTACACAACTGAGCATCAATCATCTTCCATCGTGTACGCTCAGTGGCCGTCACAGATTCAGCCTTAGTGGTGAGATGGGATGTATAATCTTGTTCGTCCAACCAAAGGCGCAGATCGGATGACCAGGTATCATAGTTGGATCCATCCCATTTATCCACACTTAAAGGAGAAAGAATATAATTTGAAAAAATAGTAGACTCCGACTTTTGTCCAGCTGGAGACCTAGAAGCAGTAGAGACAGGAAAGTCCATAATCAAGATCAGAGAAAAAAATCAGAAAGTCAGATCACACAACTAACCGGTAGAAGAGGGATCTGTGCGTCAATGCAAAAAGAGGTCCAAACACCAAAACAAGACCAGATCCAGAACCTACGCAAGGAGACGAGCAGGCCGGTATGTGGATCGCCGGAAAAGGTCACCAGACGGTGTTGCTGGACGAGGCAAAGGTGCTGGCGGCTGTATACGAAGAGAAAACGTCCTGAAACTGACAATGCGACAGCTCCGGAAAAAATTTAAAAGACAATGAACAATGGGTTCACCGAAAAAAAAATCAAAGTTCCTTAGGCTCTTGATACCATGTAAAGAACCTTGGGATACACCACCACAAAAGCTAGCTCAAAGGGTGGGAGTGCCCAAGGCCTTATAAAGACCACATTAGTTGTTCATCCAACCAATGTGGGACTATATATCTCAACATATATATATATATATATATATATATATATATATATATATATGAGGTGGGATCCTTTGACACCATTGTCAAATTTCAAATTTGACACCATTGTCAAATTTCAAATTTGACACTTCATTTAAAAGTCGTAAGATCAAAAAAGATCAACGATTCTGGTTTGTAAGCATGTGACACCATGAATCTTTTTTGATCTAACGGCTTTCAGATAAGGTGTCAAAGGATCCTACCTATATATATATATATATATATATATATATATATATATATATATGAACTTATAATTTTTCAATCTGTTTAAGATAACTTTATTCCCAGCTACTAAATCTTAAGTGTACAAAGATGGAACAATGGTGATAAAGGAAATGAGAGAAAAATGGAATCATAACCATTCAAAGGTAAATCAATTAATATAAAAAAATAAATAAATAAAACAACGTAGTTTAGAGTGATCGGAGATAAATATATCTCAAGCAGCTTGAGAAATATATACATACATACATATATATATATATATATATATATATATATATATATTCGTTGATTTTTGTTAATTTAACGGGTATAATTTATTGAGAATTAATAATTAATTAATAAGTATGACCCAATAAATTATAACCGTCAGATTAAAAGTCAATGATTAAAATTTAATAGTAAGAGGTTGTAATAAAAAATATAATAAATATAACCTCTTATATATATATATATATATATATATATCTATTACATACATATATACATATATATATATAGAGAGGCAGGATCCTTTGACACCAGTGTCAAATTTCAAATTTGACACCTTATCTAAGAGCCGTTAGATAAAAAAAGATCAATGGTGTCAGATGCTTACAAATCAGAGCCGTTGATCTTTTTTGATCTAACGGCTATCAGATGAGATGTCAAATTTGAAATTTGACACCTGTGTCAAAGGATCCTACCTCATATATATATGTAGGTTCATCTAGGGGTGTAAATGGGCCAGGCCGGCCTACAGGGGCCTATGGCCTGGCCTACAAAAGGCCTGGCCTGCCCTGGCCTACGAGATAAATAGAACAGGTTAAGGCTTGTGGATGAGCCTATTTAGAAACAAGGCCGCAGGCTGAAAATAAAATGTCTGGCCTTTTAGCCTGTAGGCCGGCCTGTTTAATATTTAAATAAAAAAATATTTTATTTATTTATTGTAAAAGTTAGATAACTTAACCTAATATTTAATATTTATTTGTTGTCATGAATTTTTATAATCTGTGATCTTGTTAAAAAATCTGTTGTAGAATTTTAATAATTTGGACCCAAACTATAAAATATTGTTTAATGAATGAGATATTTCATTTTTCTTTTAAATTTAATTTTGAACATGGTAGGCCTAAAAGGCCTCATAGGCCATGTAGGCTTTTTATTTTTTAATAACAGGGCAGACTTGGCCTTTAAATTAAGTCTTTGATAGGCTTATAGGCCAGATAGGCTCGGTATTTTTTTGTGTAGGCCTAGGCCATGAAGGTCAAAGCCTGGCCCAGCCTGGCCTAATTACACCCCTAGGTTCATCGAATGTCCAGTGGCTGTATACAATGTTTTATCGTGTCACGCCCTTATAACAAGGGTTTGTTTTTTTGCAATTACTGCAGATAAGTTATCAGGAGTAAGCTCAATGCGACGTCATTTTGGGACAGAAATCATGGTGTTTTTGTAATTTTAATTTATTTCAGGGTTAGTATAGTTTTTATAATTATAATTTTTTAATCTTTCAATCTCAAAACAACGTCGTTTTGAAAATAAATGCAGATAACTTATCTGCATTAACTGCAGAAATGTTTTTCTGTTAATATTATAAACTCGGTGGAATACATAGTTATAATATTAATAGAAAAATATTTCTGCAGTTAATGCAGATAAGTTATCTACATTTACTTCCAAAATGACATCATTTTGAGATTAAAAAAATTAACAAATTATAATTATAAAGACTATAATAATCCTGAAATAAATTAAAATTAGAAAAAATACTATGATGTCTGCCTCAAAACAACGTCGTATTGGATTTACTGCAGATAACTTAAATGCAGTAACTGCAGAAAAAGCAAACCCTAATATTAAAGTTGTTTTTTTTTTCTCTTTTTTCACGTCATACCATAAGTTTCTAAAAATTTTATGAAGAGAGAAAAATGAACAACTTTAATATTATAAATGTGTACTCTATGAAATACATAATTATAGGAGGTGACAAGATAAAATCTTACTCAATTACAGGACAAACAATAAATCTTATATGTTTGGTAAAATTATTTCTCCAATCGCTTGACGTCGATACCTTTTGTATGGTTATACTCCCCACATTTAATCCTATAAAAAATTGACTGCTCGATGTGAAGCGGCTAAAGGTAAAATAATTGACTGCCACAAGACAAAGTAATCAATGTCTATTGATCTTATTTTATGAGCTTAACATTCTCTTTCTATGTTTTATCTACCACACTCACATCAAAATAGATGAATCATATCAATTTTTCCTCTCTTCTCTTCACATTGAAATTCACCTCACTCACTTTTAAGTAAGTGAGAATGAAATAATTTATACAACAAAAATAAAAATATTTTTCCCAATATATATAGTAAAATATATTGCATAACGCATCCTGGGCAATCAAAAACAATTTGTAAAAGCTTATCTGGTCAGTAATGTCACGAAAGTGTTGTACCTTATCTACTTCTCGTGGACAAAAATTTTCTAGTGTCTAGAAGTATGTCTAGTTTGCACCAGGGTTCAAAACTTGCTAGTAAATAGTAAGTGTGTCCCTAGCTACCCTCCAAGAAGCCTTCAGACGCTCCCTTCTGTCTCTTTGATATATTCTGTAACAAATTGAATTGTTGAAATATTGCATCCATTGACCCAGGTTTTCAAGTAAAGGAAAAATTTATAGTAGAACAGAAATCACATTTGTAAGGAGAAAATCATATTCTATTAAACAAACTTCAAAGCAGAGAAAAAAAATACTTATTAATGTTGTTGGCAACATCAGCCTAAGCGTGTCCACCCATTACATTACAAACAGCATATATGAAATCTCCTACCTTCTTAAAGCGACAAAGTATTCATAAGAAACATGTAAATACCACTAGAGCAACTTACAAATGCCTTAGGAACAAGATAACGGGCAAAGGTAAACGACAAACCGCAATGCTCAACAGGTAAGAGCCAAGCAGAGGATTATTATTCTTCAAACTTTAGACATGCTTATTTATTAGAAAACAAAAGTACACACGACCTTTGCTCCGAGAACAATTTAACCAAACATGTTTTACGAGCCAATTTAATGAAGCCAATTCAAGTTGACATCAACTTGAGGAATCTCTATCTTCAGATTGGGAAGCATAGTTTCAAAAGATTCCCATGAAGTAGCCGTCTCTTCGTCACATATCACCACTTTTAAATTCTTAAGATTAACGACCGAGAATGGCAATTCACACCTTGCACAACTTGTCATGTAGATATTTCTTAGATTACACAGATTGCCTATGTCCTCTGGTAAACTTGAAAGGCTTATGCAGTTTGAGATGTCAAGAAGTCGTAGATTTGAAAGACTTCCAATAGAATCAGGTATCCCTTCCAAATCAGTACAGGAACTGAGCCTTAGGAGTTCCAAATTCTCCAACTTTCCAATATCTTTTGGCAGCGCAGAGAGCTTGTGGCAATTAGTAATACTGAGTTTTTCTAGTGTGGTAATATCACATAGCCCAGTAGGCAATCCCACCATATCTTTGCAATAATCAACGTTCAAATCTACTAGATTTGGAAATGCATCTGAAATTAGGATCATACCATTTTCAAAAGCCTGCCTCGTATTACACATGTAGAGGGATAATTTTTTTAGATTCTTCAATGTGGCAAAGGAAGGAACAAATATCCGCTCTAGCCTAATTCTTTTCAGGTTTGATAAAGAGCCAAGTTGCTCAAAATTGTTCAGTTGAGAAGTATGGTACCCATAATTTGTGAGGATAAGAACTTTTAGTTCAATCATTTTCTCCATAAACTCTGGAAAGGTGTACTGCTTGGTTTGAAGATTTAAAATTAGAACCTCCGCTTGAGCTGCTTGCATGTCGGACAAATATGAAGTGCAAGTTTCATCTGCAAATGCAACCCATATGGTGTCAATTGTGGAAGAGGAATGAATAACTGATCACTTTAACATTCTTATTACCATTCTTGATTTGTAAGCGTGTAAGTATAACTAACCAGTTGATAGAGACACTGTGCGAGCATGGACCTGTTGGGGCATCTGTTTAACACCACATCCATGAAATTTTGACAATATGCGGGCTATCATGCCTTTCTGTTTCTCCCCAAGCCACCGTTCACGTTTGTTTTCATTTATCTCAATCATCAGTCTTTTTCTCTGTTCAATTGGTCCCTGGCTGCTTTGATGAATTGCAAGCTCTCTTAGAAGATCATGAAGGACGATGAAGTGGTTATTGTAGTAGTAATTGTCTGCGTCACTTGCATTTTTCCTGGTAAATGAGCATAAATAATTCCTTAAGAGAGAAAAATTCCCTTACAAGATTAAAAACACAAGCTATCTATCAGATAGATTAATTAAAAATTACAAAAATATGTTTAAAAGAATAAATGCAGAGTTACATAATGGGAGAAGTTTAAATTCAGATTGTTGAGATATATAGTCCCACATTGGTTGGATGAACAACTAATGTAGAGTTTATAAGG
This sequence comes from Gastrolobium villosum, assembly GCA_032173675.1. Lineage (NCBI taxonomy): Eukaryota > Viridiplantae > Streptophyta > Magnoliopsida > Fabales > Fabaceae > Gastrolobium > Gastrolobium villosum. Next base: position 72,348 of record JAVKPL010015677.1, read on the forward strand.
CATTGGGCACTCCCACCTTTTGAGCTAGCTTTTGGGGTGGTGTATCCCAAGGTTCTTTACATGGTATCAAAGCCTCGCCGTCCCCCACTTTCTCTTGTGGACTCTTTTAGCACAGGTAGGTTGGGCCTGTTGCATCACCCACTCTTCAAGCCCAAAGGGCTCTCATGTGAGGAGGCGTGTTGAGATATATAGTCCCACATTGGTTGGATGAACAACTAATGTGGAGTTTATATATCTCAACACAGATAAATGGTCATTTTGAAATATTATGTATGGAATCAAATGCTTCTCATATTAGTTACACAACTATTGAATAATTTGTTCCAGAGAGTATAATTCATGTTATATTAGGACTATGTTGTGTAGAAGAAAACATAATTTTTTTTTTTTGGTTTCCCAAGGTATCCTCTAGCCGATAGCCGAAGACTAATCCTTTCGAGGCGAGAGATCACATTAAGTGGGTAAACCTCTCCCAACAAAGCCTTCTCCATACACACGGTTAGGAATCGAACCTCTGTCAGGAATCGAACCCCTGTCAGCATGCTTAAGGAACCCAGTACCAACTGTGCTGGGCTTTGTTGGTGAAGAAAATATAATTAGTCATTGTACCTTGCTATTAAAACATTAGCCAGATTCATGGAGTCTAATTTGTTGATGATGGCCATTGCTTCTCTGCCATCATCATCTAGTCCACACAATTCCGCCCACATATCAATGAGAGCATTAACAGGAATTCTTTGGTCTTCAGGAAATAGTCCCAAGTCCATGAAGCACTCCTTGGTGACAGGATTATCTTCCAAAACATCGAAGATCTTTTGGAGGGAAGAAAGTAATTCAGTATTAGAATCAAGTATCGAATGACCTTGGGACAATTCCTCTGCTATCTTTTGCCACAACTTATAAGGCCGATTACTCAGTGATCTAGCAATCACTTTAATGGCAAGCGGTAAACCCTTGCAATTTCTCACAACCTGCATTTCATTGCAAGCAAATATAGTCAGTAATCAAAGGGCTATGACTTAAGCACCCAAGCTGCAAGTAATCTACCGTATTATGCCTCAAGGGGTCAAAAAATGGTTTTCTACTCACTCACTTTTTCTTTTATGTTAATTCAATGATAGCTAGTTAAGAAAGAAGTTTGGAGTGGTCTTGTCCAATATTGTGATGTCTACTTCAAGTGAAGGACTTCAGACAAAAAGAACAAGTAACCAAAGCTTCCATATGTCAGAAAGTAGGAATAAGCACCTTTTGGACAATATCTTCATCAGGACTATTTGAACTGTTATCTTCCAAGAGAGCATAGTGACGGAAAAGTGTTATAGCATCTTCATGAACAAGAGGATTTAAGATACATGGGGTGCCGAATCTAGGAAATGCAACCCTTGAAGTCACCAAAACTTTATAATCAGATATCTGGAATTGCAATTTCTCAACGAGGGCCTCTGAGCCAGGCCAGACATCATCGAGGACCAACAACATTGGACTTCCCTCAATTTTCCTCAAAAAACGCTCCAATCTATTAACAGCTTCTTCATCGCTTTGAAACTCAGGCACTTTAAATCCACAGTGTTCAAATAGTCTCTCTACAATAACCTTCAACTTGGGCGTTTCCGAGAAGGTGAAAAACAAAATATTTTCCCTGAATTTACCTAGTAAAACCAAAGAGATCAGAGCATTTGATATCTTGTACTATTTCAGAAAGCATAGACACAAGGTATTCATTTCACTATGTGCACATATCGCAACAGAATAATTTATTACTACATACTAGAACATCATCTTATGTTTGAAAATTTTCTAAATAACTTCTTTGTATCACTTTCTGTTAATTTCTTTAGTAATAGTTCACAGCTAAAATTCAACATGAGAGAGAGGACATTTAAAGAAGTTATGTAAGCATTGATGAGGAAATAACTATCACCCTAAACAAATTTTATTTTAAGCATACTAATTCATAAGGCATAAGAAAACCAAAGAGGAACTACCACTTACCCTTGACTTGTTCATCCCTACAAAGCTTTGTAGCCAAAGTGGTTTTCCCTGATCCTCCTAAACCAGTCAACAAAAGGGTGGACACACCATCCTTGAGAACCTCCATCTTCAACTTGGTCAACGGGACATCCAAGCCAACAGTGAATTCTGGGTTCTCAGGAATACCAAAAGGACGCTTCAAAGGAGCTCCAGATTCATTAAATTTGAGCTCAAAATTCTCTCTGTTAAGAAGCTCAAGGATTTCTTTCATCTTGTAAAGTGTCTCCTTAACATCCTTTGCGACAAGAGCTTGCTTGTCATTAGCAGCAACATAGGAATCATCACCGTTATGCCAAAGCCTCTCCAATAAAGAGAGAGGCTTCTCCCAACAAAGACTCTTGCAGAGAAGATCAACATCCTCTTCCCCAGCATTTTTTGCTCCGATCAGAATCTTTATTTCTTCTTTTGGTGGATCCAAGTGTTCATTGTATTGCTCGATCTCCTTGAACACAGGTTTCAAATCATGGAGCGTTGACCTCAAAATTCGCCTGGTCTTTTTGCTCTTGCGACCTATTTTGAAGGTTTCCTGAAGCTGCGATGTAAGAACAACAAGTTGAGTGTTTTCTCCCATCTCCCATGAATAAACAGCGCCTCTGTCTCTTATTACAACAATTGAAATACGAAACTATGAAATGAAAGACACGAGGATTTGGAATTGAAAGAGTGGAACGTTGCAGCCACAATTTTATTTAGAACTGTCCTGACCTACTTTTTTGAGCCTGACTTTCCTGTTCCCTGTTCTTCAATTTCCTCACTTCTTCCTTTATTATTGTCTATCTCGTACATCACGCGCACCTAATAAATTTCAACTCTTTAAGAAACTGCCTGGTAAGCACCATATGGAACGGAAAAGTGTGCAGAATAATTTCAAGATCGACGATACATTAATATCACCATTACATTAATATTTTTTCTTTTTTTCAAATTTTTTTTAACATTATCTCTCTTTGATATAATGGTGATTAGATAGATAGTAAATTAGTAATAAAAAAATTTGATAATAAGAATATCATCCCTCTAATTTCAAAGGATGTAAAATTCTATTATTTTAAATGATAGAAAGAGATAGACAAAGAAGGAAAAAAATAATAAAAAAATATAAAAATTTGTAAAAGTGAAATAACATAAGATATATCATTTAAAATGGCAAGCACTCTTCTTTACGAAAATATTTATTGTTTAGTGCATCAGGTAAGGAGTTTTTTTTATTGTTGAGTGTTAGGTAGCATATATTTTACGAAAATATTAATTATAAGAAAAGTTATCTTATGATATGAGATAAATAAAGTGGGGTTCACCAATTTAAAAATAAAATAAAAAAAAACACATCTTTTTATATAAGTGTAATAAAAAAGATGAATCTCATATAACATAAAAATATAATTTCTCAATGGAAAAAAAATGAGTGTCGAGTAACATGATGTACAAATTTTCACGAGTTCATCCATTGGATTCCGCAACAGCCTATTTTGCTTTTTATATTTATTATATGTATGGTCCCACATCCATCTTTCTTTCCACAAGAAAAATTATTTGGTTCATGTTAGTTGATACTAGCTTTTCCCAATATTTATATTCTTAAATGGGCTTCTTTTGTTAAAAAAATAAAAAATTAAAAGAGTATAACAAGAATTTCAATATCACACAATATATAAAAATAATTTTCAAACAAAATAATTTCCCTTCTTAAATATATAAAAAGCAGTAAAAGATTATAAAAAATCATATTCTTATATTACATTATATTAATCTTTTAAGTTATATTCACGTAAAAAAATATGCATTTTTTTTTCAAAATTAGTGGATCCCAATTTATTTATCTTTTAAAATAAAATAAAATAAAACTTCTCTAGTAATCACGAAAGACTATTTCAAAAAAACTAAATATTTTAATGATTATTCTATTCAAAAAAAATAATAATAACCATGAAAATTTTCTCAACATAATCGAGAAGGCGTTAATGGCTGACTTAGGCTGAAGTTACATTATTCTAAAAAATCGTCATTTATTCTTGGGAGCATATCTCAAATGAAACTCAAATGACATTAATTATTAATTATAAAGAAAAAATATTTAGAAAATTATTTTAGTTAAAATGAGTATTTTTATTTATTTAAATTAAAAAATCCTCACTTTCTTCTATTATAATTTTTAATATAACTAATTTTTTCACCATAAAATATATAATTTTGATTAAAATTATATAACTTCATTTTTTGGTAATAATATAATTTATATTTAAAAAAATAAATATTAATCTCTATTTATAAATAGTGAAACAAAATAAATAATTTAAGTGAGTTATATTTTAAATTTGATAATTAATATACTGAGTTTTCGGAATTACAGAAATAATAACGATATTTTTCATGCGGGCCCCACAAAATATTATGAGTGTAAAAAAATTTTTGTAGTGATGTTAAATGATAGATGATAAATCCATATAAAAAAAGAAGAAAAAAAAAAGAGTGTATTAATCAATTTTGTTAAAAATTTTGAATAAATTTGTTGTCGATTGAAAATTGGTAATAATTTTTAACACAAAAAATTTGTCCTAATTCATTTTTTAATTTGTACTGTATTCAGTTTAAAGAAAACTAATATTAAAAAATTGGCACAATAAATTTAAAAACACTTTTTCTTGAGATAATATTTTATTTGAGAAAAGATATTTTCACTGTCAAAGTTTTTTACTATTAGGTTATTACATATCTAATCATCATTGAATCAATGAGAGAATATTAAAAAAAATTTAAGAATATTAAAAAAAATTTAAAAAAATATTGATCCAACGGTGATTAGATAGACAATAAGTTAATAATAGAAGATTTTGATAATAAAAATATCCCTCATAATTTTAGTTTACCTATTATTTTATTTTATTTTATCTTTATCTAATACTTTCCAATAAAAAATGTTAGTTAAAACCCTCATATAATAATGTTTTAGATTAATAGGTAAAAATATAAAAAAAAATAGAATAATTTTTTCTTAATTTTAAAAATAAAAAAGTTCCTTTAGGGAGATAGATTGCTTGGTACTGACCAAGATCGCCGCCACGCTTAGCAGAGCTGCAATCGGAAAAGCGAGACGCAAAGTCCTCGAGGTTGGCCTTGTCCGAAATGATGTCGTCGGGAAGGGCCTTAAGCTGAGAAACAGCGCTTTCTTTGGTGGTGTTCTTGATAACACGGCCTTCTGAATCCTTCTACGAAGCCTTCCTTCTAGAACCTTCGTGCTTTTTCAATATGTGCGATGCCCTAACCTCACCACCTTGTCTGTTCGACGACGACGACATCTTTGTTTCTTCTTACGGTTTTCCTTCTCAGTTCGATCCGCCGCAAAGATCGACGCTTTCTTCCTCTTCCGATCGGACTCTATCTTGGCCGTTCGGGTTACCCTAGACCTAGTTAGCAGTAGAGAGTATAACTGAGTTAACTCATTACTCACCAAGCTTCCGTATTTAAAATAGTAACATTTAAATTTCACAATTTTGACATATAAAAAGTGTGTAGAACAAGTTAGGGAAAAATGGTTATATCATTTTATAATTGAAATCTTAAAAAAATATAAATATAAAGATTATTATAACCCTAAAATAAATTAAAATTACAAAAATATCATGATTTCTGCCTCAAAATAACGTCGTATTGGACATACTGCAGATAACTTATCTGCAATAACTGCCGAAAAAGCAGATCCAACAAAATATCAATGAAATATTTTTTTCCTAAAATATTTCACTAATATTTCGTTATGCATGCTATAAATATGATAGATTTTTAATTTTTTTTTTTTTGGTAAAAGGAAAGGGCAAAAAGCCCCGAACAACACAGACTAATTAGATTTTTAACTTCTATTAACATGAAAAATAAATTAAAATAATGATAATAAAAATAAATATAAATAATTATAATTATAATTAAATGACATGTTGCACCAAGATAAAATTAATAGGTGATATTTGCCTACAAGAAAGAAGGAAATATATATATATATATATATATATATATATATATATATATTTATTTATTTATTTTTGTGAAAGGATCTTGACATTTTACCATTTTTTTTATAGTTCCCACGCATCTAACATAATTCTTTTATTTCTTTAGATTTTTTTCCATTTCTTTTCGTATTTTTCATTTGGATTCATTTATTAGTAACCCCCAGCTAATTTGGAATAAATATGTTGTTAACGTTAATGAACTGTACTACTTTTTTTAAAATCAATTAATGAACCCAACTGAATTTTTTATGTTCATTTGCTCATTTTTATCATATACAATGCATCATTTATCATATTAAATCATTATGTAAAACCTTTATCAAGTAACATTGATAAGAATAGGATATTTTAATATGTTACTGTAATTGATCCAATTTATTAAACTATAATTCTCCAATATATTGCTCATACATGGTTGTTAAACCATTTTAGAACTGGATCAAAAAAATAAATCAATTCAGTTCTCCAAACTAGATTACTTTTTCTAATTTAGTTCAGTTCGATCAAGTTCGGCCAAGAAAATCGAATCGAATTGAACTGAACTAACTATGTGCACCCCTATAATCATGTTCGTGTTATGTGTATTTGTATTCGTGTCATGTTGTGTGGTGTTTCGAATTGTCACTTCTATAATTGAGTTTTATAAATAAAAATAAAAAATTATAAAATAAGTGTTTCATAAAAATGAATTAGATTAAACCAACTAAATCATAGTTATTAGTGAAATGTTGACTTAATTTTCATGGTGAGATATAAATTTCAACCATAGTAGGTAGGCTATTAATTTTAAACATGGAGGCTACTTATTTTCCACATGAAAAAAATGTGTTATTATTAGTTTTCACACTAGATGAAAATTAGCAGGGTGCTTGATCAAGTTCTAAACACATCAAAGTAAAACATAGCAAAATGCGTTAGAGAAAGAGTTTAGAGAGGAAGCTCAACTTAGAGCATTTCTAGGATTTTTTTGACCCTTTTGCCCTTCATTAATTAATTAATAACCATTTTGCCCCTCATTTGAAATTATTTACCAATCTGCCACTCTTTAATTGATTAACTTGAAGATTTAATCGAATAAATGGTCAAAATTGGCAAAAAAAATTGACTTGAAGATTTAATCGATTAAATCTCCCTTGTAGTCGATTAAATCTTCAACTTTGAAGTATGTCATAACACAGTTCATATAACTAACTCACTTGCATAGATAGCTCCCTAGTTGGTGAGAGAACAAGTGCAAGTGGATACATTGTACGCACCCCGCGAGGTGGCCTTTGCATGGGGTTAGCCCCTCATAATTCAACGGATAATTGGGAAACAGAAAGCAGCTGTCTTTCCAGAACCAGTCTGCACACAAGCCATCAAGTCCCTTCCAGCAAGGGAGATAGGTATGGCATGCCGCTGAACAGGTGTTGGCTTCACATATTTGCACCGTTTTATATTCAAATTAAGTGCTTCCCCCAAGTCAATCTCTGCAAATGTATTCACGGGCGGAGGCACATTCTCACCACTGATCTCCATTGGAATGTCTTCATATGCATCAAAATTAATTCCAGTATTCTCCTGCTCACTTAATTCCTCTTCTGCATCATCCTGGTCTCCAAAAGGATTAACTTCACAGTCCCTTCCATGGTCCCAATCACCACCAGTAATAAACTCTCACTTACATTACATCCTGCCAAACAAGTAATAAATTCACAGTGTTGTTGTTATATGATTAATTTTTAAGTCTCTGCTGTCACATTTTCCAGGCAAGATGGATTCCCGCGTACATGTGGCTCGCAATTATAACAATAATAAAATTAGTGGTCGTTATTGTCAACAGGAACGAAGTTGAAGAGTTAATCGACTACAAAGGAGATTTAATCGATTAAATCTTCAAGTTAATCGATTAAAGAGGAACAGATTGATAGATAGTTTCAAATGAGGGGCAAAATGTTTATTAATTAATTAATTAAGGGTAAAAGGGTCAAAAAGCCGCATTTCTAGTCTGAGAGTTAGAAAATAATAGTAAAATTATATTCTAGAAAGATAACTTTTGTAATATTTTATATATTTTTAGTGGATTTCTAAGAGTTATTCTCGTGGCTTTTCCCAATTAGGTTTTTAACCTAAAATCTTGTGTCATATTATTGGTGTTTTATGTACCTCTTGATTTCTTGGTGTCTAAGAGAGTGGTTTAAAAGGAATATGCCTTAAGCTCAGTGTTTATTTAATAAGTCACAGTTGCAATAGCATGGAAAGACTTCCACTCGACTTACACTTAGAAAACTGATGTGATTAATAATGTCCTGATTTCTTAACGATTGGTATTAGAGCTCCTAGTCAAGAAGACCTACGTTCGTCAAGAAATCTCATAAGCTACAGAACAATGGGAAAAGTGTTTATCTTTTTAAATGACACAACTTATATCCTTTCACTCTCACATAGAGGTGGGAGTGGGACCCATATCTTTATTTTTTTGTTAACTCTCTCTCTCATCCTTTATCTATCTCTTTCTCTCTCTTAAAATGACATAACTTTACATCCTTTAAAATTATAGACACTTTTCCCCAAAACAATATATGCCAAGCACCAGTATCAGTATGTGTTGCGATGTTGAGCTGTTTGACGAAAAGTCAAATTTTAGTATTTAGCAGAGTATTGTCAAGGATATATTGGTTCAAGAAAGGTTAGCAAAGGCACTTTAGAGGAAGAAGAAAAATCCAGGGAAGGATATCAAAGCAAAGGCGGTGGTGACTATCAGATTGAGTTTGGCGCCACAAATCAAATATTAAATTTTGGCAGAAACCTTTCCAAAGGACATATGGGATAAACTTGAAAAAGTTTACATGTCGAAGTCTGATAGGTTGCTTCTGATAATGGCAGAAAAGGGAAGAGACAGAAAGAATTTCAAAGAACAGATGAGAGAAATTGGAATTTGTATTATTTGTCAAAAGTCATGAATGAATGCTTTGAACAATTTTCCCAAATTTATCTAACTACCGTAACTATAGACACATGATACCCATGTGTTCATTTATTACATGGACTCTCTATATTTGAGAGGCTTCCTCCTATTATGTGGAGCCCTCTTAACAACTAAATTGTATTCTTCTTCCAGCATTAGACCGATAGCAGCATCCACTTCTTATATTCTTGCTTGTGATTCCCCTTCCTGATCTACCACTGTATCAATACCCCCATCATTAAAAACAACCTTGTCCTCAAGGTTAAAATGAGGAAATTGAACTTGGAACTCCTCCAGTATTTCCCAAATGGCATTCTCAATAGGCAAACCATCCAAAAGGACTTGAATCTCCTGAACTCCTCCAGCAGTCACTCGTGATGCCAAAATCAGTTGAGGTTGAAGCACAGGTAGTCCCCCAGTGAATGCATCCGGTAAAGGCAAGGCAGTAATGGTATCATCCCCATCAAACAGTTTCAAAAGTGAAACATGGAAGGTATGGTGAATTTTAGCTGTGGTAGGCAGGTAAAGCCTATAAGCAACCTTTCCTATTTTTTTTTGCTATTGAAAAAGGGCCAAAGTAACGGTAGGAGAGTTTATGAAAAACTCTCTGGCCTGCTGATTGTTGGCGAAATGGGTGAAGTCTGACCCAAACCAAATCACCTGGTTGAAACTGAACATCTCTGCGCTTTGCATCTGCAGTAAGCTTCATGTGATGCTGAGCTTTCTCTAAGTTCTATTTTAGTTGCAACAGAAGCTGCTGTCTGTCCAGTAGCATGTGTCCACTTCAGGAATTGTTGCTGATTGAGGAATGTAATCCAACAAAGAGGGAGGGTCACGTCCATAAACCACCTTAAAAGGTGTCAAACCAGTTGCTGAATGGGTGGCAGTATTATAGCACAATTCATCCCAAGGCAGGAACTTAGACCATTGCTTGGGAGAGTCAGCTGTGATACATTTCAAGTATTGCTCCAACACTCGGTTGACCACTTCAGATTGGCCATATGATTGGGGATGATAAGCAGTGGGCCGTTTTAACTTTGTGTCACTCAACTCCCACAGCTGCATCCAAAAATTGCTAAGGAAAATAGGGTCCCTGTCTGAAATAATGGATCGAGGCACACCATGCAATCGACATATCATCTGAACAAAAAGGTTAGCAACCTTTTGAGCATTATACTTGCAAGCCAATAACCCAAAGTGAGCCATTTTGGACAGTCTGTCCACCACCACTAGGATTGTTGTATATCCAAAGGAAATTGGAAGACCAACAATAAAATCCATGGAAAGATCTTCCCATATCCGTTCTGGAATCAGTATTGGTTGTAGTAATCCTGCTGGTTTTTGTGTTGGCACTTTCACTTGTTGACAAACTAAACAAGAATGGACAAATTTCTTGATGTCTTTATGCATTCCAAGCCAAAAAAAATTGAAGCAATTCGGGCAGTTGTCTTTTGAATGCCCAGGTGGCCTCCTACAAATGATGCATGGCATTCTTGCAGAATCTGAGTGACTAATGGAGAAACTGGATCCAGAAACAATTTACCATTCTTCATTAATAAACCATCCCTGATGATTAACTCATGATGTGCAGCAGAATCAGTTGCAAGTGCTTTATGCTTTTGTAAAAAAAATTCTGATATTATGTTCTCTTGCCTAAGATCATCCAGTATTTGGAATTGATTGCTGGAGAGGGCCATAAAACTCAGAATTTCAGGTTGTCTAGAGAGGGCATCAGCTGCTCGATTGTCCTTGCATGGTTTATAGACAATGGTGTATTGAAATCCCAGCAATTTAGTAAGAAAGTATTGCTGCTCTAGTGTTTGGATAACTTGATCCAGTAGAGACTTTAAACTTTTGTGGTCTGTCCTGATTAAGAATCTCCTTCCCAACAAATACTGCCTCAGTAATGGCATATAGCTCTCTGACATATTCTGCTGCATGTTGCATTTTGAGGTTCAACTTCTTACTAAAACAAGCTAGAGGATGATCCCCTTGTAACAAAACTGCACCAATTCCTACACTAGAAGCATCAGTTTCAATGATGAAGTCTCGGTCAAAATTAGGCAAGGATAATACAGGGGCAGTAGTCATAGCCTGTTTGAGGGATGTAAAGGCTGCTTGAGCCTCATTAGACCAACTAAATGCATCCTTTTTAAGTAATCCTGTCAATGGAGCTGCAATGGAGGCATAACTTTGCACGAATTTTCTGTAATAGCCTGTAAGGCCCAAAAATCCACGCAATTGCCTCACATTCTTAGGAGTTGGCCAGTCCAACATTGCTATTACTTTGTTTGGATCCATGCTGACACCAAGATTGGAAACTATATGTCCCAAATATTCCACCTCCTTTTGTGCGAAGGAACATTTACTTCTTTTGATAAAAAAATGATGCTGCTGCAATGCTAGGAGGACCTGTCTCAAGTGTTGGATATGCAAATCCTAGGAAGCACTATATACAAGTATATCATCAAAAAATACAGCAACAAATTTGCGCAAAAATGGATGAAGAATGAGATTCATAGTGGACTGAAAAGTAGAAGGGGCATTTGTCAAGGCAAAAGGCATGACCAAGAACTCATAGTGGCCTTGATGTGTCCTAAAGACAGTTTTATGTACATCATCAGGTTTGAGTCTAATTTGGTGGTACCCAGCCCTTAGGTCCAGCTTAGAAAAGACTTGAGAATGACACAACTCATCCATTAATTCATCTGCGGTAGGGATAGGGAATCTGTCTCTAATTGTGATAGTATTTAATGCCCTATAATCAATACAAAACCTCCATGTGCCATGGTTCAAAGATGAAAGCACCAAATTGATAGGTTGCTTCTGATAATGGCAGAAAAGGGAAGAGACAGAGAAAGAATTTCAAAGAACAGATGAGAGAAATTGGAATTTGTATTATTTGTCAAAAGTCATGAATGAGTACTTTGTTACAATTTTCCCAAATTTATCTAACTACCGTAACTATAGACACGTGATACCCATGTGTTCATTTATTAAGTTGACTCTCTATATCTGAGAGGCTTCCTCCTATTACGTGGAGCCCTCATAACAACTAAATTGTATTCTTCTTCCAGCATTGGACCAAGTAGCAGCATCCACTTCTTCTATTCTTGCTTGTGATTCCCCTTCCTGATCTACCACCGTATCAAAGTCACTGTCAAATCGACTATATTTGAACAAGGATCTATACCGACCTCGGATGGAGGAAGGTTCGTATTTAACCGGTCTATCAATGAATTTAATAGACTGATTACCCAACTTACTAGTTTTGACGTAAAGTTAGACGGGGAAGATAAAACTTTGTTACTTCTAGTATAACTCCCATATTCATACTCGACTTTGCAAACCACTCTTCATAAGTTGTGATCAAAGCACATGTTTAGGAAAGGAAATAAATGTAAAGCATGTTTGAAACTACCAGTTTGTTGTAAAAAGTTTTGTATGTCAAAATAAAAATTTGGGATCAAATTTGTCTTCATTCCTCCTCCTTGCCAAGAGCAATGTGTGTTTTGGCGTGTGTCCAAGTGATTTCAGTAAGTGATTTATTAATTAAAATGTAAATTAATTTTCATAACAATTATTTTTTAGATTTTTTAAAAAAATATGACGGCTTTTTGCCTCAACTAATGGATCCATGGGCTTTAAAAAGGAATTTTTTATGCATTATTTTTTTAAAAAGTTTTGAATTATTTTGGATTAATATTTTTTATTTTAATTTATCTATCGACTACACAACACTATTGCATATGTAGGATTCAAATTCGAGATATTAGTTAAGCTAATATAACCTCTATCAGTTTCTTAACATGTTTGGAGATTATTTGGGTCAATATTGAGAAGGAATAATTATTTATTTTGTAATATGAGATAAAGTTATCTTGTTCAATCTACAATCCAAAATAACATCATTATGGGAAAAAATATAAACTTTTCTTTTTCTCTCTTTTATCTTCTTATGTCTTCACATGAATCTCACATACTTTTATGTGTGTGAAGTAGATAAAGTTATCTCATATAACATCACATACATCAAACCCTATATGAAACATGAGAAACATTTACCCAATTTAAAAAGTAGTTTTAAATAAAAAGCAATAATTTGATTTTTTATTCCAAAAGGAAAAAATCTCTTTCTAAAACACCTTTTTGACAAATTTTTCATACAAATCACAAACACATTTAACCACATTTTCTTCATTAAGTGATTTGAGTTGGATTCACGGTTAGACTTGGAAAATAAGGATATGTATCAGAGTAAGTGAGTGTGTACCAGGAAAAATAAAGATATGCACCAGGATAACCAGATGTGTACCAAGATAAATAAGGATATGTACCTGGGTAAAAAAGGATATGTATTATGGTAACCGGATGTGTACCAGGATAAATAAGGAGATATACTAGGATAATCGGGTGTGTACCCAGATAAATAAGTACCTACTCGGGTATAAACTCAAGTTATGTAAGAATAGTTATATTCCGCGAAATATACCCGGGTAATTGGGTCAATACCCGGGTAGCTATGTGGTAAACGGTCAAACATGATAGATTGGTGTTATGTTTGTTGAGAAGGTTAAATTTTTAAAATAGTTTATAAACAAGGGCAAAATGATAATTTTTTATTAGTTAAAGGCTACTATGGTCAAAACGCCCATTTTCCTATCTTACAATTTTCTCAAAACTCGTCCAAATATACACATAAAATAAAAGTACTTTAATTTTGAAAAAAGAAAGAAAAAAACAACACCTTGGATAAAAAAAAGCCCATTCAACTGCTAAAAAACTGCATTTTGTTAAATGGAAATCATTATGTGCCAATTTTTTTTATTAGCGGAATATTTAGCACAAGAGAAAATTTTTTATTTGAAAATCACGATTTTCAGAAATATATTAGAAAAATGAATTTGTTGGGAATATTATTGGAAGGTTAATTTTATAAAATATTACCGGAAATGTGAAGCAAATTTACAAAATTAACTCTTTTTTTATTCAGCCTCTCTTTTTTTTGTTCTCTCTTTCTCAATTTTCTGTCTCTCACTTTCTCTTTGTCTCAACATTTCTTTTTGTTTATCTCAATGCCATCACTCACTGGAACTGGGTTGGCATCACTTGCCAACTCGGTTGAGTCGCCTCGCTTTCTCTTCCATCTCGCTACCTTTGAAGCACACTCTCTGTCCTTTTTCTCACTTTTGTTACTCATTGTCCTCAACCTCTATCATAACTAGTTTTTCGGTGAAATCCCCCGCAAACTAGCTGAGTTGGTTTAGCTAGAAACTCTCATACTCGGTTCCAACTCGTTTGCCGAAAAAATCCCACCAAAAATGGGCCTCCATCAAGGACGAAGAATATCACCCCGAAAATGGGCCATGAGGGAGGGTATTTTTGTCAACAAAATCTTGTGTGATTTTCTCGGCCCATGGAAATCCAAGAATATCATTCCGGTGTGGTATTTCTAGGTGGTATTTTGATTCAGAGAATACACACAAAATGAAATCATGGGAAAATCACTTTTCTCCAATTTTTTTTTTTTTTGAAATTTTCTACATTTTCCGAGAATCCAAAAAAAAAAATTCGTGTAACCAAATGCCCTAGTGGTTTTTGACTTTCTATGTCCCCTTTTTAAAAATATAAATATTTGAGTTTTAAATAAACTATTTATTCTCTATCAATAACTATTATTTCAAGGGCAGGTTATATTTACTAGTTTCTTTAACTTTATTTGCTACCAAATTTTTTTCCATTACAGATGAAATTAGATTCGACAACCCTACGGTTTCTAGCAGCACAGTGGACAAAGAGGAAGTTGGGGCTAGGGTTTTAAATTACTACGAGAAATGTTGGTTGAGTATAGACATGACTACAATATTGGAGGGTGGAGAGGAAGGAAATTTGGATATAACCCACATAGAAAAAGCATGGAAAGAAGGGACGGAACAAAAAACAGGATATAACCCACACGAGGAGTTGTATACATGGTATTCATTTCCCTTACAACGGGACCTTCCAAAGCAAGGAAAGGAATTTTCCAATTTTCTAATTTTCTAACCAAAGTTAAAAAATCTTCATTCACGAGATTAAAAAGATATAGTCTGTTTGATTGTGTTTTGGTTTTTTTTTTGTTCTTAAAACTGTTTTGTATAATAATTATGGAAACGTTTATTTTCTGTGTTTTTTTGTTTTAAAAGTTAAAAACCAAAACAGAAAATAAAAACAACTCAGACATTTTCTCTAAATTTGATTCTAAAAATGAAAAAACAGTTACGGTTTTTAATTTTTTTTTTACAAAACATGTCTTACCAAACGAGCTTTTTTTGTTCTAAAAACTAAAAAATTATTTTTAAAAACACTAATCAAATAGAGCCTAAAAAATTGTTTTTAAAAACACTAATCAAAATAGTTACTCTTAGACTAAAAAACAAAGTATTATACGAGGCCAATGATCAAAAGCGTATTCTATGCAAAAAGAAGCTACACTGTCGTGATCAATCACCAATTTAGATGAGGTATCCAACGTGAAAAATTCTGGCTATTGGCCAACTTAAAAGTCTCTCTGATCGGTTTGGTCATATTTTAATTTGTATCTTCCTTATTGGTTCTTACCGGTTAGGGGGGCTCCTACTGTGTTATTCTGTGGAAATTGCTCATTTATAGTTTTTTTCTTTTCCGTTGACCGTTGACTGGTTTCAGTCAATACAAAAATTACGTACCAAATAACTCCCCATCACGTATGTGTTTGCTGATTTGCCTGAAACTTTTCTCCCATTATTCATTGGGCAATGAACTTCTCGTGTAGCAGAGAAGAAATTTTTTCCCTGCTGACCCTTTAATTCCCGCGATGGCGCTTTTTTTTCCACATATTTTACCCCCCTCTCTCTCTCTCTCTCTCTCCCTCCCGTGGGACAATGATCATATTGCCATCTTTTAGCCAAAAATTTATCGGATTGCCATGTCAGCAATTTTTTTTTTTTGCTAAAATGCCACGTCACAATCCCGCTGGTCTGACAAGTGAGAATGGACTAGACACATGTCAGCGTCTGAATGGTCACGCTGGACTGCCCAGCTAGAATGACAGAATGCTGACACGTGGCAAAAGTACATGCATTCTCTGCATGTCTGTACTTTTGTCACGTGTCAGCATTCTGTGATTCTAGCTGGGCATCCCAGCGAGAATGGTTGACCATTCAGACGCTGACACGTGTCGAGTCCATTCTCGCTTGTTAGATCGAGATTGTAACGTGTCATTTTGGCAAATTTTTTTCCTAGCGTGGCAATCTGATAATTTTTTATTAAAGGGGTGGCAGTTTGGTCAATGTCCCGTCTCCCATAAGACAATACTTATCAAAAGCGGTGTTTACAAACCGCGAATGTCACGGGTTCAATTGTCGGGTCATGGGATTATTTTGCTGATTCGGTTTTATACATTAAAAAAATATAAATATATATTCTATATGAAAATTTTTAAAAATCAAACCATGAATTATTCAAGATTTGAAATATACTTAACATAATTCAACCAATTACATCTACAAATCAATATTCTCAAGCTAATCAAACTATCAAAGTATAAAACACATATTCCAATGGAGTTAATGAAAAGTTATATCATCAAACTCAGGCCCTTCTTGTTCTTCTCATGCACTTACAATATTATGTAAAAGGAGGTCCTTTGCCCAATAGATAATAGCGGAGGAAAGGCGGCGACACGACAAATAAACGGTGGAGAAAGAAGAACCAGCACGGTAGAGGAGATCACTAGAACAGGAAGACTGAGTCTGGGTCAGGGAGAGAAGATTGGAAGAGAAGAAGAAGAACGATTAAGATTTTAGATCTAGTTCTAAATCTAGGCAACAACGAAAAAAAATTTTACACATCAAATGATATCATTTTGTGTATAATTTTTTTTTTAAAAGAGAAAATACAGTGACCCCTATGACCCCTCTAACCTAGGAGTCAAGGGTTCAATCGGAGGATTTTAGGGGTTAGAGAAGTCAACCTGCAAATATGATCTAACTATTAACCTGAACCCTCGTAGAGAAAAAGGATTAGTGACCCGGGGGATCGATCCCAGAGTGGGGCGGAGTTTTAAAATATTGATCCAAAGTACCCTTATTCAAAACCTCATATTTTTTGCAAATGTTGATTCAAAGAGTTTACTTGTCCATGTACGTCACCGTAACTTTCACGAAAACAAAGTCAACACAGCGTGTAAATGTATCAAACTATGGTTGTGGTATGGTTTTTATAAAAGTTATATTGTAGGAAAAGTGATTGTGTCATGTCATAGAGATTTATTTTTCGTGTTTTAGTTTTTATTTTATTTTTGCTTCAAAAAATGCGGGCCCCACAAAATATTGTGTGTGTAAGAAAAATGATTTTATCATATTCCATGATGAATATAAACCCCTTGTGGTATAGTATACAACAAGACATTGAATCATAATACTTATCATGTATCATTTAATCCGTTTTTTATATTATATATCATAAATTGTATTGAATCATAAAATATAAAAATATAATAAAAAATAATATAATTAATATCAGATAAATTTAAATTCCAAAAAGAATCAAATAAGAAAAGTATATAAGTAACTAAAATATAAATTAATTATTCTCCTACTCATTAATTATTAAGACTAATATTATAATTACTATCACTATTAGCGTATACCAATAACATAACTAATTATTGAGATCCTTT
The DNA here is from genome assembly GCA_032173675.1 of Gastrolobium villosum. Classification (NCBI taxonomy): domain Eukaryota; kingdom Viridiplantae; phylum Streptophyta; class Magnoliopsida; order Fabales; family Fabaceae; genus Gastrolobium; species Gastrolobium villosum. The sequence goes on from JAVKPL010015677.1 coordinate 90,034, forward strand.
CCCCTTGTCATTCTGGTTGGCAACATTTCGTTTATCAAACTTGCTGACATTATCTTGTTCATGTCGGCTTTATTATTTCCTTTATTAATACAGATTTTTTAGATTAATTTTTGAGTTTGAATCAAAAATGAAATCTTTATTTTTTCCTTATTAAAAACACTTTTTTAGATTTTTTTTAATTTAAATCACAAATCAAAATTTTATTTTATATAAAAAATTAAAAACTTTGATTAAATTTTCGTAGCGTATGATACACGTATCAACGGTATCATCATACAAACCCCATTCTGATGCACCTTACGATATATATCGCTAAGCTTGTGAATCGTATCATATCGTATGATTTGTATCGTGTATCATACGATACTGATAACTATGGTCATAACTATGCAAGTGACTCAGTGCGACCTGGTGTGAATCAGAGTGAACCGGATGATTTTACTAAAATCAGTGACTTGCCGGGTCAAAAAAAACTTGGTTAGGATGAAACCGAGCAGTGTAAACACGGAGAAGGATGAAGACGAGGAGGATTCAAAGACGATGAAGAAGAAGGAGAGGAGATGTGAGAAGAAAGATAAGTGTTCAGTCGTTGAAGAGAAGACATAGTGAAAGAGAAAAAAGTTGAAATTTGAAAACTATGCACACAAGAAAGGGGAGAGAGAGAGACTTACATACCATAAATGAGAAAAAGAGAAAATGAAAAGAAATTTTTTTTTTGGGTTTTCATATGCACCACTCGTTCCTTATCTTATCTCCTTCTTTTTCAAATTTTTTATTATTTAAATTTACAACTTTTTTTAATTATTTTTACTTCCTTTATTATAATTGGTATTACATTTGTTTTTATTTTTGATTTTGTCTTTGATACCTTAAATATTTATTTTTATGTCATGATTTTAAAAATAATTTGAAATATGAAATATAAATTTTAAATTTATATATATTTATCCAATTCAAACGGTTGAACCAGTAACTTACTGATTGAATCACTGACCCAATAATCCAGTACCTCGACCAATTTGATCACCAGACCGAGTTACATTGATTTAAACTATGTTCGGATAACGACCAATGAGTGTTGATCACAATAAATTGAGTTTGAGTTCCTTAAACATGTGATTTTGGATTTAATTCTGAAATTCGTGTGTGTCTATATATATACCTACATATGGGCTTATCGTTTCTCAAGTTGCTTGAGATAACTTTATCTCCAGCTACTAAATCATAACCGTATAAAGATGGATCAATGGTGATAAAAGAAGAGAGAGAAAAAGTGAATCATAACCATTGAAAGGTGAATCAATTAATAAAAGAAAATAAATAAATAAAATGACATAGTTTTGGCATAATCGGAGATAAATATATCTCAAGCAGTTTGAAAAATATTTTTTTTTTCTCTCTATATATATATATATATGGGACAAGATCAACTTACACCGGTGTAAGAATAATAAGTCTTACGCTAAATCTTAACCGTTAATTTTAGTGCATCTTACGATTGAGATACATTGAAATCAACGGTTACGATTTGGTGTAAGATTTATTATTGTTACACCGGTGTAAGATGATCCTGCCCCTATATAGATCAAGATCATTTTACACCAGTGTAAGACTAATAAGTCTTACACCACATCTCAACCGTTAATTTTCGTGTATCAAACGGTTATAATTTAGGAAGTTATACGAATTAATTAAACTACAAATACCAACTGGTAACTTTCATCTTTCAACGGTTGAGATGTGGTGTAAAACTTGTTAGTCTTACACTGATGTAAAAAGAACATGCCCCTATATATATGGCAAAACTATTTCTGCAGTTGTTGTATATACAACAATTAATCTTAACCATTGATTCTCAACATTTAATGCTTTCACCCACCTTTGTATGATTTTGATTTTTTATATAAAGTATAGCAGAATAACAATTAATCTTAACCATTGATTCTCAACATTTTATAGTGTACATACCATATAAACTAGCTTTTGGGGTGGTGTAAAAACAATAACCATATAATTCTGTTTAGAGATATGTCTTCACTTATAACACTTGATTATATCTGGACATGTTCCTCTTGTCTCATTCGTATTTTAGAATATTCCTTGATCATTTTATAGGTTTCCGATGGACTATGTAAAAAATGTTGGGATACACCACCCAAAAGCTAGCTCAAAAGGTGAGAGTGCCCAAGACCTTATAAACTCCACATTAGTTGCCCATACAACCAATGTGGGACTATATATCCCAGCACGCCCCCTCACACGATAACCAACTGGGCTTGAATGGTGGATGATGCAACAGGCCCAAGCTAAGAGAGTCCACAAGAAAAAGTGGAGGACGGCGAGACTCTGATACCATGTAAAGAACCTTGGTATACACCACCCCAAAAGCTAGATCAAAGGATGGAAGTGCCCCAAGGCCTTATAAACTCCACATTAATTGCCCATACAACCAATGTGAGAATATATATCTCAACAGACTAATTTAGAGTTTAGGGCAGGTCCAGGTTTAAAATTTTAAATCCTTCTCAAAGATAATACTAAGTAAGATCAAACATATACTTTCATCCCTAACTACTAATCTCTATGGGCCAATTAAGTTACCTCCGGTCTCTAATCATTTGATTATTTTTGGTTTGCATTTTCAAGAAAGTGGAAGTGATTAGAATATTTTATATTAAAACACTGTAATAATTTTAAAAAAAAATACGTCAGTTAATATAGAAGTGAAGTTTATTTATTAATTTTTCATAAATATAATTTTTTTTGGTAAACATAAATATAATTACATTTACTAGATATTGTAATTTAAAATAAAAGAAAATGTACTTTTATTTATTTGTTTTTTTTTTAAATATGCTTGTCATTCTCTTCTGTAAAAAGAATGGGATGACTGTGTCAAAAATATTCTACCCCATTCTTTGAATATAGATATAATATATTATATAATGCTTTATTTGTGTAGAAAATCCTCTGCGGGAAAACTTCAATGTATTGGGACCATCAAATTTGGTGTTTTCTTTTACTAATTGATAATTTATTTTTTCTATTTATGCATGTTTTTTCTAATATTTCCAAGTATTAAGATTTTTCTCTTTTTAATAAAAGAAAGCATCGAGTTCAGTGATACCGATCTATTGATTTTTTTTTTTTTTGATAAACTACAGATATTTTTAACGAGAGATAATCTTATTTGGAATATATTCAGGATTAAGGTATTGAACCTCTCCTAAAAATATTATTAAGGAGAATTAAATATATACTCTCACCTCACATACTCAATTCTTATATGCTAACTGAACTATCATAATTTGATCGTGAAATTTTTCTTCATCTAAACATATTGTCTCCAAAAGACATTCCCATCACGCGAGGGTGGATAATTTTATATAAGAATAAAGTGTCTTTTAGATTTTGAATAAAAATTATGGGAGCAATTTTTTTTTTATAACATGGGAGCTATTTTAATTTCTTAGATAAAAAAGTTAACTTGTGGTTTCTTTTAAATTTAAAATAGATCCAGTTAGTCAAAATTACGGTCCCTTTAAATTCAAAAAAAAACTTATGTTAATCTCTCAAAAAAAATCAATATAGATCTATTTTAAATTTTAGAGGAAGTATGAATCAACTTTTTTTTTTTTTTTAAGAAATTAATTTCTACTTTACTATTAACTTACACATTCTTCACGGTGGCCATTTTATAAAAACTGTAGGGGGGAAAAAAAAGCTATAGTAAAATCACTGAAACGAGTACCGCATGGTTTGAATGCGGTGCTTGAACCCATACCTTTTGCGTGCACGAATGTATCAGTTAATTGTGCATTTTACGGTATTAATTTGGAAAAATTCCATCCTTATTGCTGTTGTTTGGTCATATACTCATGTTTTAATTTGTATCTTCCTCTTTACCAAAAAAAAATAAAAAAATTTGTATCTTCCTCATTGATTCTAAATTTCGGGAGTAGATTCTCTCATTTGTTAATTAACATAACTATATATGGGTGAATGAATGGTGATAAGGAAGGAGAAAAAAATATATATATAAAAATAGGAAGTACACAATCATCATCGTTGATTTAATTATTAATAATTAAGATTCTCTCACATGATATAATCATGTTAAATTACACATCCGAATATCCATTTCCCTAAATTTCTAACCGGTTTCGGGGGGCTCCTACTGCGTTATTATGTGGAAATTGCCCATTTGTTTTTTTTTCTTTTATGAGCGTTGATCGCTTTCGGTCAATTCAAAATTAGTCACGTCCCAAATAACTCCCCGTCACGTACGTGTTTGGTGATTTGCGTGAAACTATTCTCCATTTATTAATCTAATGTTTGCATGAGAAAATTATCTCTACAATAAAGATAATATAATGGGATCCACTATTTTTTCAAAAAAAATAAAAAAATAAAAAATAATGGACCCCACTATCTTATTTCTATTACATGAGATGATTTCTCACGCAAAATGAGATAATTATCTCATGTTCAAAACATGATTAATAATTCAAGGTGTTTATTTTTTGGGTTTTATAATTCTCATTTCAACATGAGAATTCAGATTTTCCTACACACCATTCAATTTTCATGCTGATATTCCACATATAATTTTTTTTAACACATGAGTTCCACATACTTTTTATCTCTACAACATAAAATTTGAATTCTCCTACGTGAAAATTATAAAATCCTTATTTTTTATATTTTAAGCTCATATTGATTCGGGGAGTTTACTAGTCCCTGTACGTCACCATAACTTTCACGAAAACAAAGTCAACACATAGCGTGTAAATGTATCAAACTATGTTAGTTGGTATAGTCTACAAGACATAGTTTTTTAAATAAAAATTACTTGATAGGTATCCACAGAAAAGGAAAAAAATACTTGATATATTAATATAAAATAAAGTAATTATAATTATAATTAATACTTGATACTTAATATAAAATAAAGTAATTATAACTATAATTAATAGATTATATAAAAAACCTAATAAAGCTTTCTCGTCCCTGAAAAAAGAGCACTGTTCTGCCTGTTGGCATATGTGTCCAACGTAGGCTGGATGATTGATCTTGGATACAAGTGTTTCTCTCTAGATGCCTATAGATTAGGTATCTGGGAGGAACGTGGATCACTGACACTGACCTAGGCGTATGCCTTCAAGGTGTGTGTGTGATCTATAGTGTTTAGGATTAGAAAATGTGTACCTTACTGCTCTGCTTTACCTGCATTATATAGCCCGACTCTAGGGTTTGGTGGCTGGCCGAGGTGCAGTGTGGACTTTGGGCCGAGGTGCAGAGTGGGCCTAGGTCTAGCTCATAACAGTTGCCCCCCAGCTCGGTAGGCTGAGTTATCTGGATGCCGAGTTGCGTTGATCATCTGACCTGAGACATCTCGGTTGTATAGCCGATATGAATTCACATGCCAGTCTTTCATCTTGCGGTCATCCTCCACGTGTTTCAAGCCATCATGATGCGTATCGTTTGATTATCTTTGCGCAGTCTTGGCATTTAATGCGACTGCGACTGTACAGATATCAATCGTTTTGTCTTGTCAGGTGCTTTTTGCTTTTGCATTTACGCTTTTGCCCCTGCCTTTTCGTTTTCGCGGGTCATATCTCTTGAACTTCTCCCCTCTTCCTATTTTACTGAAGCTTTCCCCCTTTCACCTTTCTGCTTCTTTCGTTACTTCATTTGCGATTTGTGACATTTGTGTTCCGAGGTTTTCTGGAAGCATCAATCTTCTCCGTTCGGTATTTTAGCGTTACTTGCTCTGTAGGTATGAGTTTCTTGACCTTTTTTATCTCCTTGCCTTCCATTACTGCTTGTTGCTTGCATTCCTGTGTTTATTGCTTTCATTACCGCATTTAGTCTGCATTCGCATTCGTCCTCTTTACATTCGGTTTTCTTACTGTCGCTGGTTACGTTTGTTGCCCTTGTCTGGAAAAGTTCCCAATATGGATAAGGGAATTCCTTATGAGTATAGGAGGGCCACTTGTCCTCGTGTTTTCGGCCGGAGTGACGAAATCTTGGCAGAGGAGGAAGCTAGAGCTACTGAGGAGGAGGTGATTCGAGGCCAAGGTGCCTCTTCTAGCCGTGGACGTCGGCTGCCGGCTTCTAGGCCCGAGCGTCGTCGTCGTGTTTCTGGCTCCGGACGCTGTCCACCAGTGGGATCTCGTCCCAGTGGTCGAGGGCGGTCTCGATCCTCGAGGCGAGGTCGGTCCTTGTTTTCTAACCGTGCCGCGGGCTGTACGCCCGCAAGCACCATCCTTTCCTTAGATGATAGACCTAGGTCTTCTTCCTCTCTCATCACTGGTCCCCGAGATCAAGTTTCCTTGAATCCATCCTTTGTTCAGCCCCTACCATCGACCTCCCTTTCCCAGAATCCAAATCCATGCTTCAATTGCGTTCATCTCAGCGCGCAATTTATTGGGAATGGTAATGACTTCATGGCGAACCTAGTCTTAGGCAGTTGTTCTCACCATGCCGGACTTAGAACTTCAGTTCCTATGACCTCTTCAGATAGTTCTTCGAGCTCTTCACACTGTAGTTTATTTAACTCAGGTGCGTGTACTTTGCTTCTTTTGTTGTTTTTAATCCACCCATTTTGCTGTTCTAGGTTCTTATGGAGTCCCCTTCTGCAGAACTCAACGTGGAGACTACCTCATCTAATCACGAGCTGGAAGCCGAGGTTGCAGTAGTTGAAGAAGGTTCTGCCCCGGTGGGTGTCAGTCTGCGTCGGCAATTCCCCTGGGTGACCCAGGAAGTCCTTAGCTTTAGGTCCTCCCTGACCACAGAGGAAATATCCGGGTTACCCATTGGTAACCCGATAGGTTTTAACACCTTCTGCCCAGCGGAGGATGAGCCAGTGTGCTCAGGTCGGAACCCGCAAGAGCCTCCCTTTTTCTTCTTTTACCGAGATTTGATCACAAAGATCGGTATTCGCTTTCCTTTTTCCCCCTTTATAATATGTCTTCTAAACCATTTTCTTCTAGCTCCCACTCAAATTCACCCTAACGGATGGGCATATATTGTTGCCTTCGAGCAACTCTGCGTATCCTTGTCCGTTAACTGTTCCGTTGCCCTTTTTATGTATTTTTTCAACATTTATACCCCACGCTCCGGTTCTGAACCTCCCAAGTTGAAGGGTTGGGCCAGCATCCGGGGTCGTATTAGTAAGCCGTCTAGGAGGTTGTTTTCTGTATACAGTGACTCCTTCAAAAACTTCAAAGGCGCGTACTTCAAGGTCGTGGCCGAGGCCGGCGAGAAGCCGTGGTTTGTTGGGAAAAAAGATGAGGGGAAATTCCCATTATATTGGTCCCATCAACATTACCTTCGTAAGTCGGCTGATTATAGGCTGCCCTTATCTGCCGAGGAGAAGCTCAGTGTCAAGACCTTGCTAACCCATATTCATACCCAGGGTCATATGAGTGCTGCGTCCTTGGTTGCTAAGTCCTATGTTGCAAGCGATCAGCCCAGTATGCTTTTCAACATTGTTTCCTTTTTTCCTTTTTCATTTACTTGTCGTTTTTATCTTGTTTTGGAGACTGATATGTCCTTGATTATGCTGGTAACCTTGCTTCTTTTATTTGCCAGGTTTAACCATGAACCCCAGCTCGGATGACGTGCCTGATTATTGCCGGGTTTTACGGGGCAAAGGTGTAGCCCGTCCTGTAAGAACCCGCACCGCTAATTAAGGTAATTAGTAAGTTAATTATGATAATTAGGAAATAATTCCATAATTGACCCTAATAATTATTAATGGGCTTAGATAATTATATTGAGTGAGTAAAAATGCTGAAAGTCGCTTTTCAGAAGAAAAGCGCAGATACCGGTTCTGCTACTCGGTATAAATGTGTACCGGAAAAGTATCCCGGAAAATTATAATGAATGCATGATAATTACTAGAATATTATGTAGGACTTGTAAATCAAGTTTCAAGTCAAAATGACGTAATCTGATGCCAGAACTGATACTGGCTATGGAAAAACGCGTACCGGAAAGGTGCTCCGAAAAATAAAATAAAAATATGACAAATCTTAGAAAAATGCGTAGGTCTAGAATCCGAAGTTTGGGATCAAGATCTTTTACTTTGCGATTAAGGCTAATACTGCGCGGTTAGTGCTTGGGCCTATAAATAGACCCACTTAGCACAAAACCCTAGGCAGCATCTTGATCATACGTGAGTCTTGGTGGCTGAAGGGAGCATTCACTGTTTCATTGCTCTCCTTCACCATTCTTGAGCCTTGGATCAATTCCTCTTTGTTTCTTCCTCTCTTCTTCTTACAAACACATAGTAGGGTGGGTTGTGAGGGTGTGAGGAGGTGCTTACTGCACACTCAGCCACTGTTGAGTGTATTCTTGAGGGTTGGTTGTAGTGTGAGTTGTGTGAGTGGGAGTTGTGTGTGTTTCCTTGGTAGTGGAAGCTCCAAGAAGCAACCTTTGGGTGGAAAGACCAAGTCTTGTGCACCATTTTCGTGCACCCTTGTTTGGCCTGAGTTGAGGAACCTTGTGAGCTCCAAGAGCACCATTGTTGGCTGCTCAAAGCTTGGGGTAAGTGTTCTACACCTTTGATCTTAAGTTTAATGCTTAAAGTTGGTGTCTTGGCATGAATAAGATTAAAATGAAGTAACCAACACCTAAATGAACTTGTATATGCTTAAAGATGCATGCTTTAACGTGTACATGTGTTAAAAGTTGGATCTTTGGGATGGATACTCACGAAATGCAGAAACTGCATTCTGTCGTGAGATATCCGGATATCTGTCGAACGGATATCCGGATATCAGTATCCGGATATTGATATCCGGATATGAGATCTGGGTATCCGGATATGACATATCCGGATATGTCCAGTATGATATCCGGATATGGCATATCCGGATATGCCCCTTCTGATATCCGGATATCCTGGGTTCTGCGCAGACAGTAGCTTTACTGTATGAACAGTAAGCTATGGGGTGTGTGTGGACCCTAGTTTAAGGAAGTTGAACTTCTGTAATTAATGAACTAAGTCAGAATCTTGTGATTAAGGGCTTATGGCTTTGATGGAAGCCTTAAGACGTAAAACGTAAAGGAAAGGCGTAGTCTTTAAGTTGTATGCATGTTGTGCATTAATATTGACTTGATAAATGGTCCATATCAGATTGTGATACTGCTGTTTGTGGACTTGTGAGTGGTTGGACTCTTGGCTTGGATAGCTAGCTTGCAAGGTAAGCTTTCGTGTCCTCGGTTTAGCCATTTTGATGTTCCACCATGTCCCATGGGGATGGGTTTATGCATGCTGTGTTACATGCTTTGATTATTTTGGAAATGCTGTTGAGCTGTTTATATGTAATGAGCTATTATGATATGCATGTGGTGTCCACCTAGACGGCAATCATGAGTATGTAGTACATACAAGATGGAGAAGCATGTGGGTGAGGTGCAGGTAGTATCCATGTACTCATGTAGGCATAGACGTATTCCTACATTTTTCTGGCCAGTAGATTTGATATGCACACATGGCATGATTAATTGCTGCATCGCATGATTTTGGAACTTATATTGTAAATACTGTTTTTGGAACTTATATTACACATGTAAGTGAGCTTGGGGTGGAGACTCCTTGAGGACCCCTTGTCTTACTGAGATTTCTTGTTAGAGATCTCACCCCACGTTTGGGGACGCTTATTTCAGGATCAGGTAATGTTGAGGGCTCAGGTGGCAGGAGGCCAGAGCTGAGCTGATTGATGATATGCTGAGTGCTGTTATGTTTTCCGACTGTTGTTTATGTTTTCTGCTGAGTTTATGTTATGACTGTTATTGGGCATTGTTGCCTTATTTGGTGAGCATGGGGTTTGTCCATGCCACATGGTTTGATTATTGTCTTTCGGTTTAATGTTGTAATTAAAGTATCAGGATTTTGACCCAGGCTACTTGTGTAGACCTGTGGCTTTAGATACACACCTTATATTTATGTACGAGGTATTCAGTTAGTTGTTTTGCAATTTACATACAGGCAGTATTTTTATGAAATTGATTAAGTAATCAAGTTGGCTAAGTTAATGACGTCATAATTGAATTAAAGAAAAAGTTATTCCGCATTTTAATTAAGCGTGGCTTAATACGATAGTGTGTTAACAGACCGGGTTAACACGGGCTGTTACATTTTATGGTATCAGAGCACTTTCTAGGGAAAAGCCTGTATGTATTGCAATAACTTAGGATGAGTCGTTGCGTGTCTACTTTGTGTTCTCTCTGACTGGTGTGTGTAATGATAATGCATACGTGACCACATGGCGTGGGCCTGATCAACTCATTCTTTGTGTAACTTGTGCAGAGTCATGTTGCCACCAAGGAGGAACACTAGTACGAGTGAGGATCAGACGGATCCTGTCCTGGCTGCATTAGCTGAGATGCAGGCGACCCGACTAGCCGACCAGGAAGCCACGAGGCTGGCAAACCGGGCAATGCTGGACGCAATTAGAGATGCGAACCGGCAAACCACGGCAGAGGTTCTGGAGGAGAACCGGATGGCCAACATGACTATGATGAGGGTCATGTTGGAGGAGTTGAGGGCTGGTCCTGCTGCGGGCCAGGGTCCTCCACCACCTCCACCGCCGCCACCGCCTCCACCTCCGCCTAGTCAACAGGAGGACACCCAGAGCCAGATGGGCGAGGGTAGTCATTTGACGGGGGCTATGCAGACTATCCCCGTTCTTGCTGAGGATCGTGACGAGGTCGATCGCCGGCTGAATGCTTTCCGCAAGCATAAGCCACCTACCTTCGACGGATCTTACGATCCCATTGCTGCTGCTAGATGGCTTCAGGCGCTAGACAAGATTTTCCGGATCATGCAGTGCACCGATCCGCAGAAGCTGTTGTTCGCCACTTATATGCTGGAGGGCGAGGCCCATGAGTGGTGGACCAATCTTTCTCAGGTCTACGAGATGCAGGGCCATGTGATGACGTGGCCATTCTTCGAGGAGAGTTTCCTGGGTCAGTACTTCCCTTATGACTCACAGGATAGGAAGCAGGGGGAGTTTGACCGGTTGGTTCAGGGCTCGATGTCTGTCGACGAGTACCTGGCCAAGTTTAATGAGCTGGTGAAGTTTTCACACTTCAGGATGGCGAGGCCTACTCCTACATTCTTGGCTGCTAAGTTCCGCAGGGGACTTAATGAGGATATTGCTGGTTACTTAGCTGGGTCTGCATCCAGAGATTTTGGGACACTGGTCCAGCAGTGTCGTGATATTGAGGACTTCTACAGCACGAGTAAGGCCAAGAAGGCCAAGATGGAGGTACCACAGGGTACCGGCGGTTGCACTCCCTGGAAGAGTAAAAATTTTGCGAACAAGGGCAAGGGCAAGCAGATGGCGGCTAAGCAAGCGCCAAATCAGTTTAGAAAGACTGCTACTCCGGGGAATGCCGCTAGACCTCCTGCTCCCAGATGTTCGGGATGCGGGAAGTCACATTTTGGGCCGTGTTCTACCGGGCAGCTGATATGCTTCCAGTGTGGCAAGGAGGGCCACTACTCCAGAGATTGCCCGACGGCGAGGGTTGCTGCAGTGCAGGCTGTGCCATTACAGATGGTTCCTACTGGGGCACCAGCCGTGCCACCTACTACTGGGCGTGTGTATACGTTGGATCTTCAGCAGTCGGACAGAGCTCCGAACCTGGTCAGAGGTACTGTTACCATTGGTGGATCAACTGTTGATGTTTTGTTTGATTCCGGGGCAACGCACTCTTTTGTTGCTACCCCTATTGCTGTGGGGCTTGAGTTGCCCAGTGATGTGCTTTCTCCACCGATGCGGGTGACCACCGCCACCGGAGAAAAATGTTTGACCTCCACTGTTCATCGCGATGTAGCGTTTCAGTGGGATGGCCGTGACTTCTTGGTAGATCTGATAGGATTACCGATGGCCAACCTTCAGATTATTTTGGGCATGGATTGGTTGTCCAGAAACTGTGCAATGATTGACTGTTGTGCCAAGAAAGTGGTGATGTCTCCGGGTGGGTCCACAGCCAGTTCCTCACCGTTCATTTCAGTCCTGCAGGCGAGGAGGGCCTTGAGAGCAGGGGCATTTGGCTATGTCATGTTGGGAGGTTTGGTGAGTGGGACACAGGAGGATCTCACTGGCATTCCTGTGGTGAAGGAATTCCTCGAGGTGTTTCCTGAGGAGATTCCTGAGTTTCCACCACAGAGGGAGATAGAGTTCTCCATTGACTTATTGCCTGGTGTGGGGCCTATATCGTTGGCTCCATACCGGATGTCGCCACCAGAGTTGGCGGAGCTGAAGAAGCATATCGAGGAGCTTTCAGCAAAAGATTTTATTCGGCCAAGTGTGTCTCCCTGGGGAGCACCGGTCATATTTGTGAAAAAGAAAGATGGGACCATGCGGTTGTGCACCGACTACAGACAATTGAACAAGGTGACAATCAAGAACAAGTACCCTCTTCCACGCATTGATGATTTGCTGGATCAGCTCAGAGGTGCTTGTGTGTATTCCAAGATCGACCTCCGGTCTGGTTACCATCAGATACGGGTAAAGCCGGAGGATGTCCCAAAGACAGCGTTTCGCTCGAGGTACGGGCACTACGAGTACTTGGTGATCCCGTTTGGACTCACCAATGCACCCGCAGTGTTCATGGACTACATGAACAGGATTTTCCAACCGTACCTGGATCAGTTTGTGATCGTCTTCATTGACGACATCTTAATCTACTCCAAGACGGAGGAGGAGCATACTGAGCACTTGATGATTGTGTTGCAAGTGCTGAAAGAGAAAAAGCTTTATGCTAAGCCGTCAAAATGTGAGTTTTGGCTCAAGGCGGTTAAATTTCTGGGTCATGTAATTTCAGCTAATGGAGTTGCAGTTGATCCAAACAAGATTGAGGCCGTGATGGATTGGGAGAGGCCCAAGACGGTTACAGAAGTGAGAAGCTTCTTGGGTTTGGCCGGGTACTATCGGAGGTTCATAGAAGGATTCTCCAAGATGGTGCTACCAATGACACGCCTTACCCGAAAGGAGACTCCATTCGTGTGGACACATGAGTGTGAGGAGTGTTTCCAGGAGTTGAAGGAGAGACTGACTACTGCTCCTGTGTTAGTCCTTCCTGATCCTGCGGAGCAATTCGAGTTATACTGCGATGCTTCTGGTAAAGGACTTGGCTGTGTGCTGATGCAGAAAGGGAAAGCGGTTGCTTACGCTTCAAGACAGTTGAAACCTCACGAGGAGAACTACCCGACTCACGACTTGGAGTTGGCAGCCATTGTTTTTGCTTTCAAGATTTGGAGGCATTACCTGTTTGGCATGAAGTTTGCTGTATTCAGTGATCACAAGAGCCTGAAGTACCTGTTTGACCAGAAGGAGTTGAACATGAGACAGCGTAGATGGATGGAGTTCTTGAAGGACTACGACTTTGAGTTGAGGTATCATCCTGGCAAGGCCAATGTGGTAGCCGATGCTTTGAGTCGGAAATCCGTGAGCTTATCCAGTTTAATGATGAACGACTACGAGGTGATCGAGAAGTTCAGAGACTTGAGAGTGAACTCCTTGTTTGGGGGTGCACTGCTTGAGATGGAGACAGCAGAAGTGATAAATGAGCTGATGGAAAAGATCAAAGAGGCGCAAGTGCAAAGAGAGTGCCTCGATTATGTGAAGAACCAGGACGGTGTGTCTTGGAACGCTGACGGATTGCTGCTGTTCCAGAAGAGGATTGTTATTCCTCGAGGGCCATTGACCGAAGAGGTTATGGCAGAGGCTCATAAAGGCCGGTTCACTATCCACCCTGGTGCCACAAAAATGTACCAGGACCTAAAGAGGAATTTTTGGTGGCCGGGCATGAAGAAGGACATAGCGGTCTACGTGTCCAAGTGCCTTATTTGTCAGAAAGTAAAGATCGAGCACCAGAAACCGTCTGGTAAACTTCAACCTCTTGAGATTCCACAGTGGAAGTGGGAGAGTATTTCCATGGACTTCGTGGTGGGATTGCCTAAAACTCAGGCTGGTTGTGACTCTATTTGGGTCATAGTGGACAGATTGACCAAGTCTGCCCATTTTCTTCCAGTGAAGGTGAGTTTCACTACAGAGCAGTTGGCCAAGCTATATGTCCGCGAGATTGTGAGGCTTCACGGGGTGCCCGAGAGTATCATCAGTGATAGGGACCCGAAGTTCACATCTCGGTTCTGGGAGGCGCTGCAGGAGGCTTTTGGTACGCAGTTGAGATTGAGTACCGCCTATCACCCTCAGACTGACGGACAGACTGAGCGGACCATCCAGACATTGGAGGACATGTTGAGAGCTTGCACGTTGGAGCAGGGTTCTACATGGGATAGGTACCTTCCGTTGGTTGAATTTTCATACAACAACAGTTTTCATGCTAGTCTGGGCATGGCACCCTACGAGGCGCTGTATGGTAGGAGGTGTCGGACTCCTACTTGCTGGTCTGAGGTTGGAGATAAAGAGCTTTTCGGCTTGGACTTTGTCCAAGATACTACCCTACAGATCCAGATGATCAGGGAAAAGTTAAAGCAGGCGCAGAATCGCCAGAAGAGCTACTACGATGTCAAGCATCGACCACTGGAGTTCAGTGAGGGTGAGCACGTGTTTGTGAAACTTTCACCTGTCACCGGTGTTGGACGGGCACTCGGCGTGAGGAAGTTGAGCCCGCGATTCATTGGGCCCTACCAGATCCTTGGTAGAGTAGGACCAGTTGCCTATCGACTCGCCTTACCTCCGAACCTCGCCAACATCCACGACGTGTTTCACGTGTCTCAGCTTCGAAAATACATAGCAGACCCTTCGCACGTGGTGCAGCCGGATGATGTGGAGGTTCGGGAGAACCTAAAGACTCCCGTCGGACCACTCAAGATTCTCGAGCGTGGCGAGAAGCAGTTGAGGAGCAAGATCATTCCGATGGTCAAAGTGCAATGGTCAGGAAGAACTCCTGAGGAGTGTACCTGGGAGCGAGAGGACGAGCTTCTCCGACAGTATCCCGACTTTCGAGACAGGTATGTTTCTGATTTTGAGGACAAAATCCTTAAAAAGGTGGGGTGAATGTAAGAACCCGCACCGCTAATTAAGGTAATTAGTAAGTTAATTATGATAATTAGGAAATAATTCCATAATTGACCCTAATAATTATTAATGGGCTTAGATAATTATATTGAGTGAGTAAAAATGCTGAAAGTCGCTTTTCAGAAGAAAAGCGCAGATACCGGTTCTGCTACTCGGTATAAATGTGTACCGGAAAAGTATCCCGGAAAATTATAATGAATGCATGATAATTACTAGAATATTATGTAGGACTTGTAAATCAAGTTTCAAGTCAAAATGACGTAATCTGATGCCAGAACTGATACTGGCTATGGAAAAACGCGTACCGGAAAGGTGCTCCGAAAAATAAAATAAAAATATGACAAATCTTAGAAAAATGCGTAGGTCTAGAATCCGAAGTTTGGGATCAAGATCTTTTACTTTGCGATTAAGGCTAATACTGCGCGGTTAGTGCTTGGGCCTATAAATAGACCCACTTAGCACAAAACCCTAGGCAGCATCTTGATCATACGTGAGTCTTGGTGGCTGAAGGGAGCATTCACTGTTTCATTGCTCTCCTTCACCATTCTTGAGCCTTGGATCAATTCCTCTTTGTTTCTTCCTCTCTTCTTCTTACAAACACATAGTAGGGTGGGTTGTGAGGGTGTGAGGAGGTGCTTACTGCACACTCAGCCACTGTTGAGTGTATTCTTGAGGGTTGGTTGTAGTGTGAGTTGTGTGAGTGGGAGTTGTGTGTGTTTCCTTGGTAGTGGAAGCTCCAAGAAGCAACCTTTGGGTGGAAAGACCAAGTCTTGTGCACCATTTTCGTGCACCCTTGTTTGGCCTGAGTTGAGGAACCTTGTGAGCTCCAAGAGCACCATTGTTGGCTGCTCAAAGCTTGGGGTAAGTGTTCTACACCTTTGATCTTAAGTTTAATGCTTAAAGTTGGTGTCTTGGCATGAATAAGATTAAAATGAAGTAACCAACACCTAAATGAACTTGTATATGCTTAAAGATGCATGCTTTAACGTGTACATGTGTTAAAAGTTGGATCTTTGGGATGGATACTCACGAAATGCAGAAACTGCATTCTGTCGTGAGATATCCGGATATCTGTCGAACGGATATCCGGATATCAGTATCCGGATATGGTATCCGGATATTGATATCCGGATATGAGATCTGGGTATCCGGATATGACATATCCGGATATGTCCAGTATGATATCCGGATATGGCATATCCGGATATGCCCCTTCTGATATCCGGATATCCTGGGTTCTGCGCAGACAGTAGCTTTACTGTATGAACAGTAAGCTATGGGGTGTGTGTGGACCCTAGTTTAAGGAAGTTGAACTTCTGTAATTAATGAACTAAGTCAGAATCTTGTGATTAAGGGCTTATGGCTTTGATGGAAGCCTTAAGACGTAAAACGTAAAGGAAAGGCGTAGTCTTTAAGTTGTATGCATGTTGTGCATTAATATTGACTTGATAAATGGTCCATATCAGATTGTGATACTGCTGTTTGTGGACTTGTGAGTGGTTGGACTCTTGGCTTGGATAGCTAGCTTGCAAGGTAAGCTTTCGTGTCCTCGGTTTAGCCATTTTGATGTTCCACCATGTCCCATGGGGATGGGTTTATGCATGCTGTGTTACATGCTTTGATTATTTTGGAAATGCTGTTGAGCTGTTTATATGTAATGAGCTATTATGATATGCATGTGGTGTCCACCTAGACGGCAATCCTGAGTATGTAGTACATACAAGATGGAGAAGCATGTGGGTGAGGTGCAGGTAGTATCCATGTACTCATGTAGGCATAGACGTATTCCTACATTTCTCTGGCCAGTAGATTTGATATGCACACATGGCATGATTAATTGCTGCATCGCATGATTTTGGAACTTATATTGTAAATACTGTTTTTGGAACTTATATTACACATGTAAGTGAGCTTGGGGTGGAGACTCCTTGAGGACCCCTTGTCTTACTGAGATTTCTTGTTAGAGATCTCACCCCACGTTTGGGGACGCTTATTTCAGGATCAGGTAATGTTGAGGGCTCAGGTGGCAGGAGGCCAGAGCTGAGCTGATTGATGATATGCTGACTGCTGTTATGTTTTCCGACTGTTGTTTATGTTTTCTGCTGAGTTTATGTTATGACTGTTATTGGGCATTGTTGCCTTATTTGGTGAGCATGGGGTTTGTCCATGCCACATGGTTTGATTATTGTCTTTCGGTTTAATGTTGTAATTAAAGTATCAGGATTTTGACCCAGGCTACTTGTGTAGACCTGTGGCTTTAGATACACACCTTATATTTATGTACGAGGTATTCAGTTAGTTGTCTTGCAATTTACATACAGGCAGTATTTTTATGAAATTGATTAAGTAATCAAGTTGGCTAAGTTAATGACGTCATAATTGAATTAAAGAAAAAGTTATTCCGCATTTTAATTAAGCGTGGCTTAATACGATAGTGTGTTAACAATCCGGGTTAACACGGGCTGTTACATTTTATGGTATCAGAGCACTTTCTAGGGAAAAGCCTGTATGTATTGCAATAACTTAGGATGAGTCGTTGCGTGTCTACTTTGTGTTCTCTCTGACTGGTGTGTGTTATGATAATGCATGTGTGACCACATGGCGTGGGCCTGATCAACTCATTCTCTGTGTAACTTGTGCAGAGTCATGGTGCCACCAAGGAGGAACACGAGTGCGAGCGAGGATCAGACGGATCCTGTCCTGGCTGCATTAGCTGAGATGCAGGCGGCCCGACTAGCCGACCAGGAAGCCACGAGGCTGGCAAACCGGGCAATGCTGGACGCAATTAGAGATGCGAACCGGCAAACCACGGCAGAGGTTCTGGAGGAGAACCGGATGGCCAACATGACTATGATGAGGGTCATGTTGGAGGAGTTGAGGGCTGGTCCTGCTGCGGGCCAGGGTCCTCCACCACCTCCACCGCCGCCACCGCCTCCACCTCCGCCTAGTCAACAGGAGGACACCCAGAGCCAGATGGGCGAGGGTAGTCATTTGACGGGGGCTATGCAGACTATCCCCGTTCTTGCTGAGGATCGTGACGAGATCGATCGCCGGCTGAATGCTTTCCGCAAGCATAAGCCACCTTCCTTCGACGGATCGTATGATCCCATTGCTGCTGCTAGATGGCTTCAGGCGCTAGACAAGATTTTCCGGATCATGCAGTGCACCGATCCGCAGAAGCTGTTGTTCGCCACTTATATGCTGGAGGGCGAGGCCCATGAGTGGTGGACCAACCTTTCTCAGGTCTACGAGATGCAGGGCCATGTGATGACGTGGCCATTCTTCGAGGAGAGCTTCCTGGGTCAGTACTTCCCTTATGACTCACAGGAGAGGAAGCAGGGGGAGTTTGACCGGTTGGTTCAGGGCTCGATGTCTGTCGACGAGTACCTGGCCAAGTTTAATGAGCTGGTGAAGTTTTCACACTTCAGGATGGCGAGGCCTACTCCTACATTCTTGGCTGCTAAGTTCCGCAGGGGACTTAATGAGGATATTGCTGGTTACTTAGCTGGGTCTGCATCCAGAGATTTTGGGACACTGGTCCAGCAGTGTCGTGATATTGAGGACTTCTACAGCACGAGTAAGGCCAAGAAGGCCAAGATGGAGGTACCACAGGGTACCGGCGGTTCCACTCCCTGGAAGAGTAAAAATTTTGCGAACAAGGGCAAGGGCAAGCAGATGGCGGCTAAGCAAGCGCCAAATCAGTTTAGAAAGACTGCTACTCCGGGGAACGCCGCTAGACCTCCTGCTCCCAGATGTTCTGGATGCGGGAAGTCACATTTTGGGCCGTGTTCTACCGGTCAGCTGATATGCTTCCAGTGTGGCAAGGAGGGCCACTACTCCAGAGATTGCCCGACGGCGAGAGTTGCTGCAGTGCAGGCTGTGCCATTGCAGATGGTTCCTACTGGGGCACCAGCCGTGCCACCTACTACCGGACGAGTCTACACACTTGATCGTCAGCAGTCGGACAGAGCTCCGAACCTGGTCAGAGGTACTGTTACCATTGGTGGATCAACTATTGATGTTTTGTTTGATTCCGGGGCAACGCACTCTTTTGTTGCTACCCCTATTGCTGTGGGGCTTGAGTTGCCCAGTGATGTGCTTTCTCCACCGATGCGGGTTACCACCGCCACCGGAGAAAAATGTTTGACCTCCACTGTTCATCGCGATGTAGCGTTTCAGTGGGATGGCCGTGACTTCTTGGTAGATCTGATAGGATTACCGATGGCCAACCTTCAAATTATTTTGGGCATGGATTGGTTGTCCAGAAACTGTGCAATGATTGACTGTTGTGCCAAGAAAGTGGTGATGTCTCCGGGTGGGTCCACAGCCAGTTCCTCACCGTTCATTTCAGTCCTGCAGGCGAGGAGGGCCTTGAGAGCAGGGGCATTTGGCTATGTCATGTTGGGAGGTTTGGTGAGTGGGACACAGGAGGATCTCACTGGCATTCCTGTGGTGAAGGAATTCCTCGAGGTGTTTCCTGAGGAGATTCCTGAGTTTCCACCACAGAGGGAGATAGAGTTCTCCATCGACTTATTGCCTGGTGTGGGGCCTATATCGTTGGCTCCATACCGGATGTCGCCACCAGAGTTGGCGGAGCTGAAGAAGCATATCGAGGAGCTTTCAGCAAAAGATTTTATTCGGCCGAGTGTGTCTCCCTGGGGAGCACCGGTCATATTTGTGAAAAAGAAAGATGGGACCATGCGGTTGTGCACCGACTACAGACAGTTGAACAAGGTGACAATCAAGAACAAGTACCCTCTTCCACGCATTGATGATTTGCTGGATCAGCTCAGGGGTGCTTGTGTGTATTCCAAGATTGATCTCCGGTCCGGTTATCATCAGATACGGGTAAAGCCGGAGGATGTCCCAAAGACAGCATTTCGCTCGAGGTACGGGCACTACGAGTACTTGGTGATCCCGTTTGGACTCACCAATGCACCCGCAGTGTTCATGGACTACATGAACAGGATTTTCCAGCCGTACCTGGATCAGTTTGTGATCGTCTTCATTGACGACATCTTGATCTACTCCAAGACGGAGGAGGAGCATACTGAGCACTTGAAGATTGTGTTGCAAGTGCTGAAAGAGAAAAAGCTATATGCTAAGCCGTCGAAATGTGAGTTTTGGCTCAAGGCGGTGAAATTTCTGGGTCATGTAATTTCTGCTAATGGAGTTGCAGTTGATCCTAACAAGATTGAGGCCGTGATGGACTGGGAGAGGCCCAAGACGGTTACAGAAGTGAGAAGCTTCTTGGGTTTGGCAGGTTACTATCGGAGGTTCATAGAAGGATTCTCCAAGATGGTGCTACTGATGACTCGCCTTACCCGAAAGGAGACTCCATTCGTGTGGACACATGAGTGTGAGGAATGTTTCCAGGAGTTGAAGGAGAGACTGACTACTGCTCCTGTGTTAGTCCTTCCTGATCCTGCGGAGCAATTCGAGTTATACTGCGATGCCTCTGGTAAAGGACTTGGCTGTGTGCTGATGCAGAAAGGGAAAGCGGTTGCTTACGCTTCAAGACAGTTGAAACCTCACGAGGAGAACTACCCGACTCACGACTTGGAGTTGGCAGCCATTGTTTTTGCTTTCAAGATTTGGAGGCATTACCTGTTTGGCATGAAGTTTGCTGTATTCAGTGATCACAAGAGCCTGAAGTATCTGTTTGACCAGAAGGAGTTGAACATGAGACAGCGTAGATGGATGGAGTTCTTGAAGGACTACGACTTTGAGTTGAGGTATCACCCTGGCAAGGCCAATGTGGTAGCCGATGCTTTGAGTCGGAAATCCGTGAGCTTATCTAGCTTAATGATGAACGACTACGAGATGATCGAGAAGTTCAGAGACTTGAGAGTGAACTCCTTGTTTGGGGGTGCACTACTTGAGATGGAGACAGCAGAAGTGATCAATGAGCTGATGGAAAAGATCAAAGAGGCGCAAGTGCAAAGAGAGTGCCTCGATTATGTGAAGAACCAGGACGGTGTGTCTTGGAACGATGATGGTTTGCTGCTGTTCCAGAAGAGGATTGTTATTCCTCGAGGGCCATTGACCGAAGAGGTTATGACAGAGGCTCATAAAGGCCGGTTCACTATCCACCCTGGTGCCACAAAAATGTACCAGGACTTGAAAAGGAATTTTTGGTGGCCGGGCATGAAGAAGGACAT
Organism: Gastrolobium villosum; assembly: GCA_032173675.1. Classification (NCBI taxonomy): domain Eukaryota; kingdom Viridiplantae; phylum Streptophyta; class Magnoliopsida; order Fabales; family Fabaceae; genus Gastrolobium; species Gastrolobium villosum. The sequence goes on from JAVKPL010015677.1 coordinate 111,257, forward strand.
AGCGGTCTACGTGTCCAAGTGTCTGATTTGTCAGAAGGTGAAGATCGAGCACCAGAAACCGTCTGGTAAACTTCAACCTCTGGAGATTCCACAGTGGAAGTGGGAAAGTATTTCCATGGACTTCGTGGTGGGATTGCCTAAAACTCAGGCTGGTTGTGACTCTATCTGGGTCATTGTGGACAGATTGACCAAGTCTGCCCATTTTCTTCCAGTGAAGGTGAGCTTCACTACAGAGCAGTTGGCCAAGCTATATGTCCGCGAGATTGTGAGGCTTCACGGGGTGCCCGAGAGTATCATCAGTGATAGGGACCCGAAGTTCACATCTCGGTTCTGGGAGGCGCTGCAGGAGGCTTTTGGTACGCAGTTGAGATTGAGTACCGCCTATCACCCTCAGACTGACGGACAGACTGAGCGGACCATCCAGACATTGGAGGACATGCTGAGAGCTTGCACGTTGGAGCAGGGTTCTGCATGGGATAGGTACCTTCCGTTGGTTGAATTTTCATACAACAACAGTTTTCATGCTAGTCTGGGCATGGCACCCTACGAGGCGCTGTACGGTAGGAGGTGTCGGACTCCTACCTGCTGGTCTGAGGTTGGAGATAAAGAGCTGTTCGGCTTGGACTTTGTCCAAGATACTACCCTACAGATCCAGATGATCAGGGAAAAGTTGAAGCAGGCGCAGAATCGCCAGAAGAGCTACTACGATGTCAAGCATCGACCACTGGAGTTCAGTGAGGGTGAGCACGTGTTTGTGAAACTTTCACTTGTCACCGGTGTTGGACGGGCACTCGGCGTGAGGAAGTTGAGCCCGCGATTCATTGGGCCCTACCAGATCCTTGGTAGAGTAGGACCAGTTGCCTATCGACTCGCCTTACCTCCGAACCTAGCCAACATCCACGACGTGTTTCACGTGTCTCAGCTTCGAAAATACATAGCAGACCCTTCGCACGTGGTGCAGCCGGATGACGTGGAGGTTCGGGAGAACCTAAAGACTCCCGTCGGACCACTCAAGATTCTCGATCGTGGCGAGAAGCAGTTGAGAAGCAAGATCATTCCGATGGTCAAAGTGCAATGGTCAGGAAGAACTCCTGAGGAGTGTACCTGGGAGCGAGAGGATGAGCTTCTCCGACAGTATCCTGACTTTCGAGACAGGTATGTTTCTGATTTTGAGGACAAAATCCTTAAAAAGGTGGGGTGAATGTAAGAACCCGCACCGCTAATTAAGGTAATTAGCGAATTAATTATGATAATTAGGAAATAATTCCATAATTGACCCTAATAATTATTAATGGGCTTAGATAATTATATTGAGTGAGTAAAAATGCTGAAAGTCGCTTTTCGGAAGGAAAGCGCAGATACCGGTTCTGCTACTCGGTATAAATGCGTACCGGAAAAGTATCCCGGAAAATTATAACGAATGCATGATAATTACTAGAATATTATGTAGGACTTGTAAAACAAGTTTCAAGTCAAAATGACGTAATCTGATGCCAGAACTGATACTGGCTATGGAAAAGCGCGTACCGGAAAGGTGCTCCGAAAAATAAAATAAAAATATGACAAATCTTAGAAAAATGCGTAGGTCTAGAATCCGAAGTTTGGGATCAATATCTTTTACTTTGCGATTAAGGCTTATACTGCGCGTGTGTGGCCTTGTGCCTATAAATAGACCCACTTGGCACAAAACCCTAGACATCCTATTATCTTCTACGTGGGTTTGGTGGCTGAAGGGAAGTGGCTGCTGTCCATGCTTCTCCTTCACCATTCCTTGAGCCTTGGATCAATTCCTCTTTGTTTCTTCCTCTCTTCTTCTTACAAACACTTAGTAGGGTGGGTTGTGGGGGTGTGAGGAGGTGCTTGCTGCACACTCAGCCACTGTTGAGTGTATTCTTGAGGGTTGGTTGTAGTGTGAGTTGTGTGAGTGGGAGTTGTGTGTGTTTCCTTGGTAGTGGAAGCTCCAAGAAGCAACCTTTGGGTAGAAAGACCAAGTCTTGTGCACCATTTTCGTGCACCCTTTGTTGGTCTGAGTTGAGGAGCTTGTGGAGAGCTCCAAGAGCTTCATACCTCTGTCCATTTCTGCCTTAAGCCTTGGGTAAGTTATCTCACCATGATCATGAGTTTATCATGCTTAAAGTTGGTGTCTTGGCATGTAAAAGATTAAAATGAAGTAACCAACACCTAAATGAACTTGTATATGCTTAAAGATGCATGCTTTAACGTGTACATGTGTTAAAAGTTGGATCTTTGGGATGGATACTCACGAAATGCAGAAACTGCATTCTGTCGTGAGATATCCGGATATTTGTCGAACAGATATTCGGATATCAGTATCCGGATATGGTATCCGGATATTGATATCCGGATATGGGATCTGGGTATCCGGATATGACATATCCGGATATGTCCAGTGTGATATCCGGATATGGAATATCCGGATATGCCCCTTCTGATATCCGGATATCCTGGGTTCTGCGCAGACAGTAGCTTTACTGTATGAACAGTAAACTATGGGGTGTGTGTGGACCCTAGTTTAAGGAAGTAGAACTTCTGTAATAAATGGACTAAGTCAGAATCATATGATTAAGGGCTTATGGCTTTGTTGGAAGCCTTAAGACGTAAAACGTAAAGGAAAGGCGTAGTCTTTAAGTTGTATGCTTGTGATGCATTTATATTGACTTGTTAAATGGTCCATATCAGATTGTGATACTGCTGTTTGTGGACTAGTGAGTGGTTGGACTCTTGGCTTGGATAGCTAGCTTGCAAGGTAAGCTTTCGTGTCCTCGGTTTAGCCATTTTGATGTTCCACCATGTCCCATGGGGATGGGTTTATGCATGTTGTGTTACATGCTTTGATTATTTTTGAAATGCTGTTGAGCTGTTTATATGTAATGAGCATTATGATATGCATGTGGTGTCCACCTAGACGGCAATCCTGAGTATGTAGTACATACAAGATGGAGAAGCATGTGGGTGAGGTGCAGGTAGTATCCATGTACTCATGTAGGCATAGACGTATTCCTACATTTCTCTGGCCAGTAGATTTGAAAGCACACATGTCATGATTAATTGCTGCATCGCATGATTTTAGAACTTATACTGTAATACTGTTTTTAGAACTTATATTACACATGTAAGTGAGCTTGGGGTGGAGACTCCTTGAGGACCCCTTGTCTTACTGAGATTTCTTGTTAGAGATCTCACCCCACGTTTGGGGACGCTTATTTCAGGATCAGGTAATGTTGAGGGCTCAGGCGGCAGGAGGCCAGAGCTGAGCTGATTGATGATATGCTGACTGCTGTTATGTTTTCCGACTGTTGTTTATGTTTTCTGCTGAGTTTATATTATGACTGTTATTGGGCATTGTTGCCTTATTTGGTGAGCATGGGGTTTGTCCATGCCACATGGTTTGACTTTTGTCTTTGAAGTTAATGTTGTAATTAAAGTATCAGGATTTTGACCCAGGCTACCTGTGTAGACCTGTGGCTTTAGATACTCACCTTATATTTATGTACGAGGTATTCAGTTAGTTGTCTTGCAATTTACATACAGGCAGTATTTTTATGATAAATGATTAAGTAATCAAGTTGGTTAAGTTAATGACGTCATAATTGAATTAAAGAAAAAGTTATTCCGCATTTTAATTAAGCGTGGCTTAATACGATAGTGTGTTAACAATCCGGGTTAACACGGGCTGTTACATGCCACATACTCAGGATTACCGTATAGGTGGGCCCACATGCATATCATAAAAGCACATTGCATATAAAGCTCAACAGCATTTCCAAAACATCAAAAGCATGTAACACAGCATGCATAAGACCATATCCCTATGGGACATGGTGGAACCACAACATGGCTAAACCGAGGACACAAAAGCTTACCTTGCAACCAATCAATCCAAGTCAAGAGTCCAAACAGCTCAAGACCCACAAACAGCAAAATCACAATCTGTTTATATGAGAAATATCATCAATAACCATACTTTAAAGGTTCATTTCATTATGACCTCATTTCCTTTTACATCTTTTTAGTTCATTAAGGTCAAGTATTAAGTCCCTTAATTATAGGTATTACTGCTTCCCAACAGTAACACCAACTTCCTAGGCCATCAAGCCCACATGGGAACTGTCCCACGCAAAAAAAAAAAACTAGTTTCTGGTCATTTTCACAGGTGGTAATCGATCACCAAGGGCTGGTAATCGATTAATGCACATGGTAATCGATTACCACTAGCAAGGTAATTGATTACCACATATGGTAACCGATTACCAATCAAAAGTAATCGATTACCACGCGGGTAGAACAGCATTATGCAGATTTTTTCTGCATAATCCGAAGCCAAATTGCCACCCCATGACCCAAGGTCCGGTTTTGACCCAAAACAGAAGTTCAATACCACATTTTAGACTTAGATTAACAACCTTAAGCTTGAATGATTAAAGTTAACTCATTTCATAACATAAACAAGCTATTTTCCATGAAAACTTAAAGGGAAGTTCAAGGAATACCAATGGAGGTCCAAACTCAGCAAAAAGAAGGCTCTTGGAGCTCTCCAACAAGGTTCAAAGATTCTGGCTTTGCAAGAGCACGAAAATACACAAGATTGGACCTTTCTCTTAAAATATGGCTCTTTTAAGCACCAAATGCCATAACCATGGCTTTTCCAAAGAGAACTCACCAACTCAGCCCACTAACACCTCAAAACCAGAAGTTAAACTCAGCAACCAAGAACCTTACACCCCCACAAGGCTTGTTCTTACCACACTCAACTAAGTTGATGAAGGAATCATGAACGAATGAGGTCACTTTGGTGGAGTTCAAGAAGAAATGGCTAAGAAATTGTAGAGGGAGGCAATAGAACAGTGGGAGAAGGGCTTATCAGCCATTATTCACCTAGGAAAAATCAGAAATGAGCTAGGTTTTAGTGCCACATAGCTTATATAGGCGATTTAAGATAAATCATACTGTATTAGCAATAATAGCTACGCTTATCATTTTAATCTCAAATTTCATATTCAGAACCTAGCCATTTTTCTAGGATTTTTCATATTTTTATATTAATTTTTCTTAACAATTTTTCGGTACGCGTTTTAACAGTGACAGTATTAGTTCTGACATCAATTCTCATTATTTTGACTTCAAACTTGTTTTACAAGTCCTATATATTATTCTAGGAATATTCATGCACATATTATAATTTTCTAAGATACTTCACCGGTACGCATTTATACCAAATAGCAGAACCGGTATCTGCGCTTTTCGCCCGAAAAACGACTTTCAGCATTATTATTCACTTACTATAATTATTAGAGCCTCATAATAGGGTCAATTATGGAATTATTTCCTAATTATCACATTTATTTAATTAATCTCCTTAATTGGCAGTGCGGGTTCTTACACGAAACGCCCGAAGGCAAAAACTGTCTACTGGCCAGAGACTCGGTACATCCTATGTACCCTTGTAAATACTACATGCATGCTCATGTTATTCTATATTACTTACATATACTTCCTACCATCACCCTCAATGGGTATGGTGGAACACACAAGGGGAACTAGCCCCAATACCAAGAGGTTACCTCAATAAGCCTCTTCACTTAGCTCCACAGCAGTATGCTCTCCGAGCTCTTTACTCAACAGAATGTCTACACAGAGGACATTCCCAATTACTCAAAACTCATATGAATCCATGCAATTACCAATTATACAACATGATTCTAATCACTTACCTCAATCCCACTTGGTCCAGGATCAAGGGCAATCCACCGATTCACGGTTCGGGGTTCAAATCAACGTACGACTACCTACAACAACCATGTACGAATCATCAGTACACGGCAATTCCCTCAGAATGCGAAAAACGTCAAAACCTCCCCTACACCCTTGTAGGTTCGACCAAACAAGGCTTATTTCAAAATTTATTTTTCTAATTTTTCTTTCTCATTTTATTACACATCCTTAGGTTCCCAAAAGGCCATACCAAGTTCCGTTTTTCAGTTTACATCCTTTAAACAACGTTTCGCCTAATATTTTTTGCTCTAGGATCCTTTATGACTTTCAACACCATCACTTAATTTTCATTGACTCAACAACATTCAAACCACCACACAACCCATCTAAATACCATTTAACACATGATACATCATCCAAGCCATGCCAACAACATCAAATCCCTAAAATTCCCCACATGGCCGAATTGTCACCTAGGCACTTCCAAGGATTTTCACTATATTTTAACCACTCCGCACCTTATACAATTCCATTGCATCAACATACAACCATACAACAACTCACCAATCAAATCCCAATGCATTTTCAAATTTCAAAGTCATGACACCTCAAGATTTTCTAAGTTACAAAATCATATTTTTCACCAATAATTTCAATGGCATTTCTAGCTCTAACACATCATTCGAAGACATTATCATCAAATACACATTTTCCATTTGAGCTCTCTAACATCACACATCAACAATTCAAGGTCTAGGGTGCATAAATATGATCTACAAATAAACCATGTAAATTATGTAGAAACATACTCACAATCAAGGCTTGATACTCCTCCAAGACTTATCAAAGCAATGGAAGGCCAAATGACTCCATGAACATCAATTTTTCTCAACAAATTTGCAACTGACTTTGGCCTAGATCTCCCAAAATAGACATTTTCAAAGCTTAAGAGTACTACCAATGGCTTTAGAAGGTGTTTTTCATCGGGTTTCAAGACAAAAATCGATGGATTTGGTGGAGAAATGATCAAGTTATGGTGAAATGAAGATTTGGAGCAAAGATGGTGTTTTTGGGTGAAGGGGCCGCGGGTTTGCAAGGATGGAGGGAAGAGAAGATGATGAATAGTGAGGGGAGGTGATGTGTCTTAAGTGGATTTGAGTGCGGTGGGTCCCACCGCCACCTCACGCGATTTCAAACTCATTTGAATTTCCCTCCGATTCCACTAAACGTCCAAAATTCACAACCTATTTAGAAGCTATAATTTTTAACATTAACCATTGTCCTTTAATTTTTTTGGGAGTTGGTTTTAAGAGGGGAAGGAAAGGAAAGGGAGGGTTTTAGTAAGCCCTCCCCTTGTTTGTGAGTTTAAAAAAAGGAGGGGAAGGAATTGAGGATTTTAACTAAACCCTCCAAAACCCCCCTTCTTCATAAAATTAAAGTTCCCCCAATTTGGGGAATTTGAGGGGGGAATATTAAAAATTACAAATCTACCATTAACATTAAAATGTAAAAACTACATAAATGTGAATCATTTTTAAACATGACATTATTAGAAAAGTTGTAACATCCCACATAATTAGGGTATATAATTAAGTTGTTATAAGGATTGTGAGTCTTATATTAAATTCAAGTTAAGTACATTACATGCTTGATTTCGTATTGCATAGCTATTAGTGTGAAATTAGTGAGTTAGGGAATTTAGCTAAAATCATAAGAGTGACTTTATAGTATCATATGGAAAGGATTAAAATTATTTAGCAACCTTTAAACCTAGGTTATTGGGCTTGTCATAAAATTACATAGACTTTGGACTCAAATATTTTGGAGTCTCCTCCTCTCCTTGGTGTCACGGCCTCATGGCCTTATTTGGGAAATGGTTCAGCCCAAAAGCTTGCCCACCATCACAACCTCATCAAGGATCCATTTGGCATCATTTGAGGGTAGAAACCCCACTTAACAAGTCACACAGGCCTTGCATATTTCCTCCACACATGTGCGCATAAGACTTGGAACAAAGAATAAAAAAAAATATTCTGCACTATGCTCCTACCTTGATCCTTGGTCGGCTGCATGTCCCTTCTAGGTGTCAATATGTACCTTCTCATACTTTTGCATGCACACCACTTGGCCCTCTCTTATGTGCATGAAAACCACTTGGCCAAACACACCTTACACTTTCCATCATGCGCCTGAACTGTGCAGATTTCTGCATGCCTTTGCAGTCCACCATGAACCAAATCTGTCCCTTGCCTCCACATGCAACAAATGAGGGAATTTTGGTCAGATTGCATGTGTTTTGAGTGGAGGAGAAATCTGCCAATTTCTTCCACTCCACCTTGTGCGCATGGCTTAGTGGCCCTTGTTAAAAATTGTGATTTAGGAGGCACATCATTCAGATTTAAACTTCCATCCCCCCACCCTTATGCACTATATGTGTTGGCTTGTTACTAAACTCTTGATCACACTCAACTCTCCTCACATTTGTGCGCACCTTAGGATGCATAGAAGTTGATCTCTCTTAGCTCATACACCCACATCATCCCCCTCACACTCCTTAGACCGTGACCTATAGCCAAGGAAGCAAGCCTGTGAGTGTTGCACCAACTTCATCTCTTCTTCATCCAGCCTAACTCCTCCATCCAAGATTCTGCCCAAGTTGTTCCTCCTCACCATTTGTGCGCACAAGCCATCTTCTAGGAAGGGTGAACTTGTTGTTTAGTAAAGCTAGAAGGTGTGGTGTGTGATCCTTGACCAAGAAGTGTGTGCTACAAGAGGTAAGCATAGATCTTAGACCTCTTTCATTTTGTGTAACCATGTGTGTGCTTGAGATGTCTTTTATCTTGTGAACTCTCCTTGATTCTGCCTTGTTATGTTGTGGATTCTTGAATGAGCATGGTGAAGGTATAATGGTGGAGCTATTTGATGATGACTTGTATGCTTTAGTTATGGTATGAAAGTCGCCTTGCTATGCTTGATTTGATGCCACTGTTTCTGTATGAAAGTGCCACTGTTTTGAGGATAAACATACCACTGTATCTGTTTGAAATGATCACCATTTTGCTGCCACTGTTTCTGCACAAAATACCCATTGTTTTAGTACCTCACATACCACTGTTTCTGCACAAAATGCTCACTGTTTTAGTGCCTCACATGCCACTGTTTCTGCACAACATGCTCACTATTTTAGTACTTAATGTGTCACTGTTTCTGCATAAAATGGTCACCATCTTGATGTTCAAATACTACTCTTTATGCCACTGTATTGATGTTCAAATACTCCTATTTATGCCACTGTTTTGATGTTCAAGATGTCACTGTTTCTGTTTGAAAATGGTCACTGTTTGCTGCTGTAAGGTGCTACTATTTTTCTGCTGTAAAACGATACTATTTCTGCCCACTGTTTTTAAGGAAAACGTCACTGTTTTCTGCTCACTGTCTTTAAAGAACAACTCACTGTTTTCTGCTCACTGTTTTAAGAACAACGCCACTGTTTTATGCTCACTGTTCCTGCTGTAAAACGTTGTTGTATGCTCACTGTTTCTGCTGTAAAACGTTGTTGTATGCTCACTGTTTCTGCTGTAAAACGTTGTTGTATGCTCACTGTTTCTGCTGTAAAACGTCGCTGTAAATGATTGATTGTAATTGGTTTAGGTGCGCATAAGAAGTGAGATAGTTCGCTGCTGTTTGGTATTATTTAAAGCGCGCAAGGTAAGTGTCAGGCGATATTACCTAATGTGACTATTGACTACTGGTATAAAGTTGTGACATGATGCTCCATACTCCGTAAAAGTATTATGTTCCTTATGATGAAAGTAAACTGCCAAGAATGTAACTTGATGGCAATATGATTATGAGGTAAAGTTGTTATGTGGCAGCATAACGTATATGACAAGTATATAAGCATGCACCTTACATCATACCGCATTTATTTTTACGCTTTCTGTGTGAAAGCATAGCATGGCATGCATGTACCAAGATCATATAAGCCTTGCATTTTAGAATAGTTATGTACAGGACCATGTGTTTGAGCAAGCATCATATAGGCATCCCTAAGGTACCAGGGTATGGGACACTTGGCATCAGTCCGCATAGGCCCACAGTTGGAATCCACCGAGCTCAGGTGCCATGTATGAGATGTCCACTGTGAAGTGCGCGCACGACGGTGCTAAAAGCGCAAAGGAAAGGCGTTATATACGCAATATATATATATATATATATATATATGATGAAAAGGAAAAAGGAAAAGGAACAAGGATATGTTGAAGTGACTGTTTATGATTTTGTGCCTAGTTAATACTGTTATATTATTGGTTTTGTTGCCACACTACTGGGATTATTCTCACCCCTTTGGGGCTGCTATTTTCCTAAATGGCAGGAGGACGTAAAAGCATTTGAAGGCGTGATGTTTGCTGTTGCTTGCTGATGCATGGACTTTCACTGTTACTGCATGATTGATTGGATGACTGTAATGCTTAATATTTTGGTACTCTTGGATGACTGTAGACTTTATCATCTTCTATTTTGCTTGATCTTTTATGAACAGCGGCGGTTTTGGAAAACGTTTTGCGAAAGGAATTTTTGAACGTCTTAAGTGCTGAATTTTTACAGTGCACCTTACGGGTTATGTTTGATGGTGCAAACGAACTCCGATTTGCTATTATTTTATATGCACGCGAAGCCCCCAACGTGCTCTTTCTAAATCACTTGAAATATTTTTATTCGTCCAAACAGAAATGAGAAGAATTTTGAAACGCTCTTCGGATTTGAAGTTAGAATAAGAATCTTTGTTAGCTATGTGTCGTTAAAGACTCTAATTCCGCTTAGCAAACGACTCTCTTGGATGCATACAAGGGAGGGCGTTACACTAATTTGTATCAGAGCAGTTTGATCCATGGTTTTGCTTGTGATTGATTGAATTGATTGTTGATTGTGTTTATCTGCTGATTGACTGTCTAAATGTGTTATAGTTGTTTGAAAAATATATTAACTAGTGTAGTTATATTGTTAAGATCGTTCCGTGATAAGACACGGATGCATAGTTAACTTATCCGAATTGAACTCGAGTACCTACTTGGGACTGCTGCCATAAATAACTTGCGGTGAGCCTGATCAACTCATTTCATGATATTGTGAGTGCAGAATCATGGCAGGTAATTGCGGTTCAACTCGGGGAAGGTCTGGCGATGCAGAAGAGGATCTTATCACTACCATTGGGGGACTGGCAACATTCATCCAGAATATGAGCTAAGAATGGCGAGACCATAGGCAACAGAACCAGAACCAACCCCCACTGCATGTCAATGCAGAAGAAATTGCCCGACGGAGGTTGAAAGACTTCCGCAACTTTCAACCACCTACCTTTGAGGGTGAAGACAACCCTGAGGCTGCAGCGAAGTGGTTGCAGATGATCGAACATATATTCGAACGCATGGCATGCCCGGAAGCTCAGAAGACCGATTATGCGTCGTACCAGCTGATGGGAGAAGCTCTAACCTGGTGGACTGGTGCGAGGGCTCTGCTGAGAGCTCAGGACGTTGAACTGACGTGGGCCGTGTTCAGACAAGTCTTTTTGGATAAGTATTTTCCTAAAGCAATAAGAAGAATGAAGCACACTGAACTGCTGTCACTCAGGCAGGACAACATGACGGTCAATGAGTACATTGCAAAATTTGGGCAACTGATAGAGTACGCCAACTTTGACCGGAATATTTACGATGAGGAATGGCAGGTGGAGAAATTCGAAAGCGGATTACATCCAGAAATCCGTAAGCTCATATTGACGACGGCTAATCGTACACTTCCGGAGCTCATCAATCAGAGTCGTCAGGCAGAAGGAATCATCAATGAGGCCAAGAATCTGAATAAGCAACCAACACAATTCCACGGAGGAAACAGAGCAGGCAGATTCTTCAGGAAGGCACCTGGTATGGGTCGAGGCAGAGGTCCGCAGTTGCAGGCGCGGCCTGGAAATTTCAAGAGAAGCAATGTTGTTGGTCAATCATCAACTGGACGTCAGGGTGCGAATGCTTGTGTTACGTGTGGTAAGAACCACTTTGGAGTTTATCGAAAGAGCAGCAATGCATGTTTCAGATGTGGCCAGCAAGGACATTTTGCTTTCGAATGCCCCCAGAACGCTAATCAACAGCCTACGCAAGCACGGGTGTTCACACTGGATGCGAATGAAGCGCAGAAGTATCCCAACTTGATCAAAGGTAATGTCACTTTAAATGGTCACCCAATTTCTGTTATTTTTGATTCTGGAGCGTCTGGCTCTTTTATGGCAAAGCACACTGCTATGAGAATAGGCATCAACCCAACCCCGTTACCTTATGAGTTACACATCAGTACCCCTACTGGAGGATTGTGCACGGCCTCAGAAATCTGCAGAGGTGTTATTTTGCAATATGAAGGGAATACGTATACAGTAAACTTGGTGGTCCTACCGGTATTCAATTTCGATGTGATTATCGGTATGGACTGGTTGACGGAAAACGGGATAACGTTGGACTGTCGAGCGGGGAAAGTCGTTGTTCCTGCGAAAGATGGTAATTTTCAACCTTTCTCTCTCATTTCTTTATTACAAGTTAGAAAAGAGCTCCTCAAGGGAGCAGCAGGGTATCTTTTGTCGATCGAGGCTGAGACCTCGGTTGACGATCAAATTCAGAATGTACCTGTAGTTAGAGAATTCGAGGAGGTATTCCCGGATGAAATACCTCGATTGCCTCCTCATAGGGAAATAGAATTTTCTATCGAACTTGTTCCCGGAGTTGGACCAATCTCCATTGCTCCGTATCGCATGGAACCTTTGGAACTTCGAGAGTTGAAGAAGCAGATAGAAGAACTGTTGGCAAAGGAATTCATCAGACCGAGTACCTCTCCATGGGGTGCTCCAGCCATCTTGATTAAGAAGAAGGATGGTAGTCTACGTCTGTGTGTAGATTACCGACAGCTGAACAAAGTTACGATGAAGAATAAGTATCCGCTACCAAGGATCGATGATTTGATGGACCAGCTGAGAGGAGCCAGAGTCTTTTCCAAGATAGATTTACGATCGGGATACCATCAAATCCGGGTCAAACCGGAGGATATTCCGAAAACAGCTTTTAGGACTCGTTATGGGCACTACGAATATCAGGTGATTCCTTTCGGACTCACGAATGCTCCAGCGGTATTCATGGACTACATGAACCGCATCTTCCGCCCCTTTCTTGATCAGTTTGTTATTGTGTTTATCGATGACATTCTGATATACTCTGCTAATGAAGAGCTGCATACGGAACATTTGAAGATTGTCTTGCAAATCTTGAAAGAGAAGTAGTTGTACGCGAAGTGGTCGAAGTGCGAGTTTTGGCTTAAAGAGGTCCAGTTTCTGGGCCATGTCATTTCAACATAAGGTATTGCTGTGGACCCCAGCAAGGTTGAAGCTGTCATGAATTGGGAACGACCCAAGACTGTCACTGAAGTAAGGAGTTTCTTAGGTCTTGCTGGATATTATCGAAGGTTTATCCATAATTTCTCTCAGTTAGTGCAACCCCTTACCCGTCTCACTCGGAAGGATAAGCCTTTTGAGTGGACTGAAGCTTGTGAAGAATGTTTCATGGAATTGAAGAGCAGGTTAACGAGTGCTCCAGTACTCACGATTCCGGATCCTACCCGAAAGTTCGAAGTATACTGTGATGCGTCGCTGAAAGGACTTGGATGCGTGTTGATGCAGGATCGTATGGCGGTAGCTTATGCTTCTCGACAACTAAAGCCTCACGAAGAAAATTACCCTACGCATGATTTGGAGTTAGCAGCTATAGTGTTCGCACTTAAAATTTGGAGGCACCACTTGTATGGTTCGCAGTTTGACGTGTTCAGCGATCACAAGAGTCTGAAGTACTTATTCGATCAGAAGGAGCTGAATATGCGGCAACGACGGTGGATGGAATTTCTGAAGGACTATGAGTTTGAACTTAAATACCACCCAGGAAAGGCAAATGTGGTAGCTGACGCCCTGAGTAGGAAGACACTGCACACTGCAACTCTGATGATGGAAGAACTAAAATTGTTTGAGGCCTTTCGAGATTTGAATTTGTCTGTAGTCGAGAGAGGACATAGCATAAGGTTGGGAAATATAAAAGTGAAGAATGAGTTGCTCAGTAGAATTAAGGAGGCTCAGAGAGATGAAGAGTTAGTCCGTGAATTGGTTGGCAACCAAGATGTAGTAAGGGATGAGAATGATATTTGGAGATTCCAAGGCCGGTTAGTTGTGTCGAATGAAGAGTTGAAGCAAGAAGTTTTGCAGGAGGCTCATAAGGGTATGTATGCCGTTCATCCTGGATCCACGAAGATGTACCATGATTTGAAGACCTCGTTTTGGTGGCCGGGTATGAAGCGTGATATTGCTGAGTATGTATCTCGATGTCTAACTTGTCAGAAGGTGAAGTACGAACATCAGAAACCGTCGGGACTACTTCAACCTTTGGAGATTCCCGAATGGAAGTGGGACAGTATTGCGATGGATTTTGTAGTTGGACTTCCTCGGACGCGAGAAGGATATGATGCTATCTGGGTGATTGTTGATCGTTTAACGAAGTCAGCTCATTTCTTGTGTGTTAGGACCACATATAATACAGAGAGGCTTGCCAGAATTTACCTGCAGGAGACTGTGAAGCTACACGGAGTTCCTACTAGTATTGTCAGTGATCGTGACCCCAAGTTTACCTCTAAGTTCTGGGAGTCTTTTCAAAGGGCTTTAGGGACCCACTTGAGATTGAGTACCGCTTACCACCCGCAGACCGATGGACAGACAGAACGCACCATTCAAGCTTTAGAGGACATGTTGCGAGCATGCGTTTTGGAGTTAGGAGGCAGCTGGGATAATTATCTTTCTTTGATTGAATTTGCTTACAACAACAGTTACCATTCCAGTATTCAGATGGCACCGTATGAAGCTCTGTATGGGAGAAAATGCAGATCCCCTTTATGCTGGACTGAAGTGGGTGAGCGAAGTATGTTAGGACCTGATTTAATTCAAGAAACATCCGAATAGGTAAAGAAGATTCGAGAAAATATGCAGCGGGCTCAGGCCAGACAGAAGAGTTATTACGACAAGCGTCATAAGCCCCTATCTTTCGAAGTCGGGGACCATGTATTTCTGAGAATCACACCTACATCGGGACTCGGAAGGAGAATGGGAGTAAAGAAGTTAAGTCCACGGTACTTAGGACCATATCTGATTATGGACCGGATTGGAGAGTCTGCATACCGGTTGGCTTTACCACCCAATCTGTCAGGAATTCACAATGTATTTCATGTGTCGCAGCTGCGGAGATATCTCTGATCCATCTCACGTGTTACGGCCTGAAGAAGTGGAATTAAAGGAAGACCTGACGTATCAAGTGCAACCGTTCCAAATTCTTGAAAGATCCGTCAAGCGACTTCGTTCTAAAGAAATTCCTTTGGTGAAAGTATTGTGGAACAACAAATCGGCAGCTGAAGCCACTTGGGAGCGCGAGGACGACATTCAGAATCGCTATCCAGAACTGTTTATCTCTTAAGTAAGTTTATTTTGCGGACAAAATTCCTATTTGGTGGGGAGAGTGTAACATCCCACATAATTAGGGTATATAATTAAGTTGTTATAAGGATTGTGAGTCTTATATTAAATTCAAGTTAAGTACATTACATGCTTGATTTCGTATTGCATAGCTATTAGTGTGAAATTAGTGAGTTAGGGAATTTAGCTAAAATCATAAGAGTGATTTTATAGTATCATATGGAAAGGATTAAAATTATTTAGCAACCTTTAAACCTAGGTTATTGGGCTTGTCATAAAATTACATAGACTTTGGACTCAAATATTTTGGAGTCTCCTCCTCTTCTTGGTGTCACGGCCTCATGGCCTTATTTGGGAAATGGTTCAGCCCAAAAGCTTGCCCACCATCACAACCTCATCAAGGATCCATTTGGCATCATTTGAGGGTAGAAACCCCACTTAACAAGTCACACAGGCCTTGCATATTTCCTCCACACATGTGCGCATAAGACTTGGAACAAAGAATAAAAAAAAAAATATTCTGCACTATGCTCCTACCTTGATCCTTGGTCGGCTGCATGTCCCTTCTAGGTGTCAATATGTACCTTCTCATACTTTTGCATGCACACCACTTGGCCCTCTCTTATGTGCATGAAAACCACTTGGCCAAACACACCTTACACTTTCCATCATGCGCCTGAACTGTGCAGATTTCTGCATGCCTTTGCAGTCCACCATGAACCAAATCTGTCCCTTGCCTCCACATGCAACAAATGAGGGAATTTTGGTCAGATTGCATGTGTTTTGAGTGGAGGAGAAATCTGCCAATTTCTTCCACTCCACCTTGTGCGCATGGCTTAGTGGCCCTTGTTAAAAATTGTGATTTAGGAGGCACATCATTCAGATTTAAACTTCCATCCCCCCACCCTTATGCACTATATGTGTTGGCTTGTTACTAAACTCTTGATCACACTCAACTCTCCTCACATTTGTGCGCACCTTAGGATGCATAGAAGCTGATCTCTCTTGGCTCATACACCCACATCATCCCCCTCACACTCCTTAGACCGTGACCTATAGCCAAGGAAGCAAGCCCGTGAGTGTTGCACCAACTTCATCTTCTTCATCCAGCCTAACTCCTCCATCCAAGATTCTGCCCAAGTTGTTCCTCCTCACCATTTGTGCGCACAAGCCATCTTCTAGGAAGGGTGAACTTGTTGGTTAGTAAAGCTAGAAGGTGTGGTGTGTGATCCTTGACCAAGAAGTGTGTGCTACAAGAGGTAAGCATAGATCTTAGACCTCTTTCATTTTGTGTAACCATGTGTGTGCT
>JAVKPL010015678.1:0-12803 GCA_032173675.1 Gastrolobium villosum
CGTTGGAGTGTTGGGCCATTTGTCCAACTAACCTTTCCAATTCAGAAGGTTCCTTAGCTTGGACTGGTGGAGGCTGCAACATCATTGTTGGAATTGTAATCCAGTCCTGTGCCTTGAGACTAGTCTGAAAATTGTTATTTCCAGAAGGGAAATTCTGATTCCTAGGAATGTTTCTTGGTGGAGACCTTTGCTTATACCATACTCCGTCACCTGCACTTGTTGAGGAGAGTCAGAAGATAATAAAGATGAGCATTCATTGGATTCATGCTCACCCTTGCAATATTCACAAACCACAGATGCAACTTGCATAGTGGAAAATTGCATCTTGTCCAGCCTTGAGGTCAAATTTGCTAGCTGTTGTGCTAACAATTTATTTTCAGCCAGAACCGCATCATTGTTATCTAGGTGTAGAATCCCTCTCTTAGGCTTGGCTGTCAAACATTCATTTTCATTGGCAGCCATTCTTTCTATTAACTCAAGAGTCTCATTTGCTCTCAAGGATTTGATGCTACCACCTGCTGCACCATTCAGCACCATCCGAACTTCAGGTTTACACCCATTGAAAAAAATTCGGACCTGATCACCATTGGTCATGGGGTAATGAGGGCATCTCCTCATTAGATCCTTGAAGCGGTTCCAGGCTGCACACATAGTCTCACCCTCAGCCTGGGTGAAATTGGTGATGTCATTCACCATCTGGTTAAACCTCTCCATGGAAAAGAACTCAGCAAAGAATTTGTTTGATAGACTCTCCCATGATGAAATACTTCTTGCTGGTTGCCTTTCCAACCAATTCAAAGCTTTCCCCTTTAGAGCAAATGGAAACAGTCTCAGCCTGACTGCATCATTGGACACCTGGGGGTGTCTAGTGGAGTCACAGATCATCAGAAATCTGTCAATGAACCTGTGAGGGTCCTCATCAGCCTCTCCACCAAACTGAGCACGCTCCACCAATTGAATATTGGAAGACTTAAGCTGCCAATTATTGTTACCAATATCAGGCTGAACAATGCTTGAGTTAGGAATGTTAAAAGATGGAGTCAGAATAGTATCCATGAATGGATTGTCTGCATCATTGTTCCCAGCCATATCTGCACTCTCTTTTATTCAAATAAAAATAAAAATAAATAAAATAAAAATATTCACAAATATTCACAAATCCAATCTTAAAGATCAAGATTATATGATATCAGAAACGCCAATCCCCGGCAACGGCGCCAAAAACTTGATGCTCTCCGGCAAGTATACCGATCGCACAAGTAATAAAGTGATAAATACAGTTCGTCTCCACAGGGATTGGGATCTAATATCAATTAAACTTTCTCTTAAAAGAACGGAAGTAATTCAAATAGGGTTTGTGTGACAAATATTGTCAAATTGAGTGAAATTAAAAATAAAGACTTGTTTTTGTGTTTTTGAATTGAAAAAGAAAACAATACAATTGAAAATTGATTTGTAGAAAAATATGAGAAAAGTATTGTAGCCAGGGTTCATTCACCAAATGATCCCCGCTTTTTACTCCGGATTGATTTATAATAATCATTTATATAATCACTCAGATAAATTATCATCTAAAAGATTTAATAGTTAACCCTCAATTCCTTGCAGGGTTAACCCTTTAATCCCATGAGAAACCCCAATTCCTTGCAATGTTTCTCATGGGATCAAGCGATGGGCGTGATAATTTAAGCATCTGCAATCGTATATACGTCTATTCCTAGCACGCATACAGATTGTTATCTTACCCCCTTTCGAGATCAAAACCCCAATATTCCTATCTAGCATTTTGATCCTCAGAATATCCCCAACTATCAGATTGATCAATTCTAACAAAGGGAATATAAAATTCGCACAGAGTAAAGATAAAGATAATTATATAAATTAAAAATCACAAATCAATCCTTCATGTCAAGGGTTCACATATGGATCGTGACCCTGACTACAATAAAAATGATCTAGCCGATCAACATCATGATCGCTGATCTAAAATTCAACATAAAATTAAAACAAAAGATAAAGAAATACTAGATATAGATGAAGAACGAAGAACATCCAATGCCCTTCTCCTCTAATCTCCAGATCTGTCTCTTAACCTGTATCTGTGTTTTTTTCTTTTTTCTGATCTGCCAAGTCTGCTGACCTAATTCAGCAAATGTCACTTTTATAATATTCTTTTCTCCTTCCAAAAATGTCCTCAGAAAACACGGAGATCTGTTCCCGCAAATCGGCGCTGATTGGCGCCAAATTGGCGCACGTTTGCGCCACTCCTCATGGCGCTGGGTGGCGCCATTCTTCCCTACAAATGGCGCTAGTTAGCGCCAATTTTACTATTCATGGGCGCTAACTAGCGCCAACTTTACTATTCATGGGCGCTAGTTAGCGCCAACTTTACTATTCATGGGCGCTAACTAGCGCCAACTCCTTTTCCTTTTAGGCGCTAGCTAGCGCTAGAGCACTGACTTACGGCGCTAGCTTGCGCCATTTCCTTCGTAAATGGGCGCTGGCTTGCGCCAACCTTCTGTGTTATTGCGCTGAGGAGCGCCACTTTCTTTCGTTAAAGGGCGCTAGGTTGCGCTAACCTTCTGTGTTATTGCGCTGAGGAGCGCCACTTTAATGTCCTCGCTGCAAAGTTCGTAATCTGGTGCGGTTTTGCGCCAGTTTGGTGCTGACCCGTGCCATGCTTGGAACTCATAGTGTGCTTTAACCGTGGAAAATTGCATTAACAGGTTTTTTTATAATTCTTCACTTATTTTTCCTGTAAAAATACAATTAAAAGGTGAATATTATTGACATTCAAAGAATCAATATAATTAGCAAATATGTATTTAATTCGCTCTCTTATGACTCAATTCTTGTCAATTTTATCACAGAAAAATCACACTTGCTAGAGGCACATCGCATAGCCAAATGCCCCTGCTCTCAAGGCCCTCCTCGCCTGCAGGACTGAAATGAACGGTGAGGAACTGGCTGTGGACCCACCCGGAGACATCACCACTTTCTTGGCACAACAATCAATCATTGCACAGTTTCTGGACAACCAATCCATGCCCAGAATAATCTCAAGGTTGGCAATCGGCAATCCTATCAGATCTACCGAGAAGTCACGGTCATCCCACTGAAACGCTACATCGCGATGAACAGTGGAGGTCAAACATTTTTCTCCGGTGGCGGTGGTCACCCGCATCGGTGGAGAAAGCACATCACTGGGCAACTCAAGCCCCACAGCAATAGGGGTAGCAACAAAAGAGTGCGTTGCCCCGGAATCAAATAACACATCAACAGCTGAACCACCAATGGTAACAGTACCTCTGACCAGGTTCGGAGCTCTGTCCGACTGCTGACGATCCAAAGTATACACACGCCCCGTAGTAGGTGGCACGGCTGGTGCCCCAGTAGGAACCATCTGCAAAGGCACAGCCTGCACTGCAGCAACTCTCGCCGTCGGACAATCTCTGGAATAGTGGCCCTCTTTGCCACACTGGAAGCATATCAGCTGTCCGGTCGAACACGGCCCAAAATGCGACTTCCCGCATCCCGAGCATCTGGGGGCAGGAGGTCTAGTGGCGTTCCCCTGAGTAGCAGTCTTTCTAAAATGATTTGGCGCCTGCTTAGCCGCCGTCTGCTTGCCCTTGCCCTTGTTTGTAAACTTTCGGTTCTTCCAGGTAGCAGAACCGTCGGTACCCTGTGGCACCTCAACCTTGGCCTTCTTGGCCTGACTCGCATGGCAGTAGTCCTCAATGTCGCGGCACTGCTGTACTAAAGCTCCGAAGTCTCTCGAAGCAGAACCAGCAAGGTGTCCAACAATGTCCTCATTAAGTCCCCTCCGGAACTTAGCAGCCAAGAATGTAGGAGTAGGCCTCGCCATCCTGAAGTGTGAAAACTTCACCAGCTCATTAAACTTGGCCAGATACTCGTCAACAGACAACGAGCCCTGTACCAACCGGTCAAACTCCCCCTGCTTCCTCTCCTGTGAGTCATAAGGGAAGTACTGACCCAGAAAGCTCTCCTCGAAGAATGGCCACGTCATCACATGGCCCTGCATCTCATAGATGTGAGAAAGATTGGTCCACCACTCATGGGCCTCGCCCTCCAGCATGTAAGTGGCGAACAACAGCTTCTGCGGATCCGTGCACTGCATGATCCGGAAAATCTTATCCAGCACCTGAAGCCATCTAGCAGCAGCAATGGGATCATACGATCCGTCGAAAGAAGGTGGCTTATGCTTGCGGAAAGCATTCAGCCGGCGATCGATCTCGTCACCATCCTCAGCAAATACGGGGATAGTCTGCATAGCCCCCGTCAAGTGACTGCCCTCACCCATCTGGCTCTGGGTGTCCTCCTGTTGACTAGGCGGAGGTGGAGGCGGTGGAGGTGGTGGAGGACACTGGCCAGCAGCAGGACCAGCCCTCAACTCCTCCAACATGACCCTCATCATAGTCATGTTGGCCATCCGGTTCTCCTCCAGAACCTCTGCCGTGGTTTGCCGGTTCGCATCTCGAATAGCGTCCATCGCCCGGTTCGCCAGCCTCGTGGCTTCCTGGTCGGCTAGTCGGGCCGCCTGCATCTCAGCCAATGCAGCCAGGATAGGATCCGATTGATCCTCGCTCCCACTCGTGTTCCTCCTTGGTGGCACCATGACTCTGCACAAGTTACACAAAGAATGAGTTGATCAGGCCCACGCCATGTGGTCACATATGCATTATCATAACACACACCAGTCAGAGAGAACGCAAAGTAGACACGCAACGACACATCCTAAGTTATTGCAATACTTACAGGCTTTTCCCTAGAAAGTGCTCTGATACCATAAAATGTAACAGCCCGTGTTAACCCGGATTGTTAACATACTATCGTATTAAGCCATGCTTAATTAAAATGCGGAATAACTTTTTCTTTAATTCAATTATGACGTCATTAAACTTAACCAACTTGATTACTTAATCAATTTCATAAAATATTGCGTTTATGTAATTGCAAGACAACTAACTGAATACCTCATATATAAATATCAAGTGAGTATCTAAAACCACAGGACTACCACACATAGCCTGGGTCAAAATCCTGATACTTTAATTACAACAGCGAAATAAAAGACAATAACAATCATGTGGCATGGACAAACCCCATGCTCACCAAATAAGGCAACAATGCCCACAAACAGTCTCAACATGATAACAAAATCAGAACGGAAAACATAACAGTAAATCCAGCACATCATCATATCAACTCATCAACTCAGCTCTGGCCTCCTGCCACCTGAGCCCTCAACATTACCTGATCCTGAAATAAGCGTCCCCAAACGTGGGGTGAGATCTCTAACAAGAAATCTCAGTAAGACAAGGGGTCCTCAAGGAGTCTCCACCCCAAGCTCACTTACATGTGTAATATAAGTTCAAAAACAGTATTTACAATATAAGTTCCAAAACTATGCGATGCAGCAATTAATCATGCCATGTATGTTTATCAAATCTACTGGCCAGAGAAATGTAGGAATGCGTCTATACCTACATGAGTACATGGATACTACCTGCACCTCACCCACAGCTTCACCATCTTGTATGTACTACATACTCAGGCTTACCGTCTAGGTGGACACTACATGCATCTCATAAAAGCACATTGCATATAAATAGCTCAACAGCATTTCCAAAACAATAAAGCATGTAACACAGCATGCGTAAACCCATCCCCATGGGACATAGTGGAACAACAAAATGGCGAAACCGAGGACACGGAAGCTTACCTTGCAAGCTAGCTATCCAAGCCAAGAGTCCAACCACTCACAAGTCCACAACAGCAGTATCACAATCTGATATGGACCAATAATACATCAATATTAATGCATCACAAGCATACAACTTAAAGACTACGCCTTTCCTTTACGTTTTACGTCTTAAGGCTTCCAACAAAGCCATAAGCCCTTAATCACATGATTCTGACTTAGTTCATTAATTACAGAAGTTCAACTTCCTTAATCTAGGGTCCATACACACCCAATAGCTTACTGTTCATACAGCACAGCTACTATCTGCGCAAACCCAGGATATCCGGATATCAGAAGGGACATATCCGGATATGCCATATCCGGATATCACACTGGACATATCCAGATATGCCATATCCGGATACCCAGATCCCATATCCGGATATCAATATCCGGATACCATATCCGGATACTTATATCCGGATATCTGTTCGACAAATATCCAGATATCTCACGACAGAATGCAGTTTCTGCATTTCGTGAATATCCATCCCAAAGATCCAACTTTTAACACATGTACACGTTAAAGGATCCATTTTTAAGCATATACAAGTTCACTTAGGTGTTGGTTACTTCATTTTAATCTTTTACATGCCAAGACACCAACTTTAAGCATTAAACTTAAGATCAAAGGTGTAGGAAACTTACCCCAAGCTTTGAGCAGCCAACAATGGTGCTCTTGGAGCTCACAAGTCAGCTCCAATGTACAGACTTCAAGGGTGCACGAAAATGTCACCCAAGCAAGGACCTTTCCTCACAAAGAAAGCTTCTTGAGGCTTCACCACTCAAGAACAAGACTCCCACCACCCAAAACCACAAACTCAGACCTCACTATCTCACTCTCAGTGGCTGGAACAGAGGAGAAAACACCTCACACTCCCTCATCAAGCAAGCTCTCACAAGCACAAGGCACAAAGAGAAGAAACCAAGGAGAAAGGAAGCTCCTTGGCTCACAACAAGGGAGGAGAAGGTGGGAAGAGGTGGCTGAGTGGTTTGCAGAAAATGGAGGCACGTAGGAGTTGTGTATGGCCTAGGGTTTAGTGCCATAATGTGTCTATTTATAGGCACAAGCCACACACGCGCAGTATTAGCCTTAATAGCAAAGTAAAAGATATTGATCCCAAACTTTGGAATCTAGACCTACGCATTTTTCTAAGATTTTTCATATTTTTATTTTATTTTTCGGAGCACCTTTCCGGTACGCGCTTTTCCATAGCCAGTATCCGTTCTGGCATCAGATCACGTTATTTTGACTTGAAACTTATTTTACAAGTCCTACATAATATTCTAGTAATTATCATGCATTCGTTATAATTTTCCGGGATACTTTTTCGGTACGCATTTATACCGAGTAGCAGAACCGGTATCTGCGCTTTTCTTCCGAAAAGCGACTTTCAGCATTTTTACTCACTCAGTATAATTATCTAAGCCCATTAATAATTATTAGGGTCAATTATGGAATTATTTCCTAATTATCATAATTAATTTACTAATTACCTTAATTAGCGGTGCGGGTTCTTACAATGATTCACATTATCATTCCTCAACGGCGTGCGAGAACTCCTTCTTCTTGATCCCATATTCCTTGGTAATTTGTTAGGCGAATGCTAGAATAATGCTATCAAGTGCTTGGTCAATTTCCTTAAGACTAATATTTTTTTTCTTGAGGTTAAGTGAGGGTGCAACAATGCAGGGGAGGATGAGAGGGGGAGCAGCTAACACTTAGGATTTTTTTCGAAGCAAAATGGGTGCATAATGATGTATCTTTTAAATTAGGATTAGATCCTAATTTAAAAGCATCATAGTCCCCTTAATCTAAGAGGATTTCATGAAGCCTAATCCTTGTAGATTTTTCCCAGTCAAATCCATGGTGGTGGAGAATTTCTCTCCTTATTTGAATTCAAAATTCAAATGTCTTATGGAGCTTCATGAAGATTTGAATTCAAATAGCTTCTAGAAGCTCCATTTGAATTTGTCATGTCCATATCCTCTCTTGATTGTTGCTTTATCAGCAACATTTGAATTTGTAATTCAAATGATCAAATTGTTTTCATGAATCTTTAATCCAATCCCTATTGGATAATGCCTCATTTTAAATAAGAAGATAATTCTCATAATCATCTAATGGATAAATCATAATTATCCTATTCACTTAACCTCTTAATTTTGAATTTAAACTTCAATTTAAATTTATTCTTATCCTAACTGTTAATTTAAAATTGAATCCAAAATCCAAATTCAAAATTAAGAATTGCGCGAAAACATATTTTGACTACGTCAATCCCTTGACTTACTAGGACCCATGGCCCAAGAATCTATTGAGCCTTTTAGAGCATTTGGGCCCATTAGTGGAGAAATCAATTTCACCACCAACAACCCAAATGCGGAGAATGGTATATGGCCTTAGAGAATTTATTTAAGCCCAATAACACATTATTGGCCCAAAAATGCTAAAACATGTCATTAAGAACAATATTAGTGTGTGACCCATTAGACCCAATTAGTTAGTGATATAGATAAACTTGAAACAATTAAACTCCTTTAATGAGTCCAATTTTTCTAATGACCACACAAGACACTAGCAATGCTCTGCGGCCCCATAACTAATATAGTTGATCAAGTGATTTACCTTTCTAAATTGGATATCGTGCCGACATCATCCCTCATATCGTCGTCCACACTTAGTCGAGACCAAGGATATAGTATCATTTCTCTTTATGGCTAAATGAAACATTTTCCATAGAACTAGGAATCTTCTTCTATAAAGGTGGATCCATGACTTCTCATGACTCGTGTCTAATAGAAGTCGTCCAAGCCCTATCAATCTTGTGAACGGCTAATCCCTTATAGGGGACTACGAGTCTTGTCGGCATGTCCCTCTATACTCATGTATTTGAGTTATAGTACAAAGAGTATATTGTTTTCCTCGTTTTTAGGCGGATAAAATCATATAGTCAAAGTATAACCCTAAGACCTAGTTTCAATGACGTCCTCAAGTGTAGGATGATCTGCATTACCAAACAATAAGAGAGATTACAAATCCAATGATACTGTCTACAATGAATTATTGTGGAATCTCTCGGTGGATTAGTTCCGTGCCATATGTTCTCTAACAAATTCACCTATGAGATCAGCTAAGGCATTACCATTCCTGCATTTCATGAGGTCCCTCCCTTGCGTCTCCCTATAAGTAGATGACGTCGTGCTAGTCTTATCAAGACCACAAATGCCCTATCTTGGTGATTCAAGACTAGGAACAAGCTTAGGTGATAGACATGTAGTGCATTCGAGTCCTTGTGATCATGATCCCTATCGTAGATCATCGAGTGAACACTCATTCTATCCCTAGGACCTTTATCTTTAAACGCATATTATCCATGAATAAAAGGTAAGACAACATATGATAAAGAAAAAATATACTGAAATTAAATAAATAATGAAATACTAAATAGTAAAAGGTGTATATCTGATTAAATAGATAGTCTTCAGGACAGCTACATACTAGCAATTCTCTCCCTTTAGCCTGTGTTGAATTATACCCATTGGATAAAATTTGTTTATTCTTAAAGAAAATGTTACTAAATTACATTTTATCTTATTTGACAATTATCCTCAAGTATAATTGAATTCTAATTAATTCTTTTCTAATGATGTAGCACTATTTTAAGTAACACACCTACACAAGTTTTTGTTTGTTTGTTCACATAGTAATATTATTTACACAATTGTTTTCATAAACTATGCACATAAAATTTACATGTGGCAGAGTTGTGACTTAAATTCAAATCCCACCCAGCCATATTAATAATGTGTAGATAGATTATGAAAAAGAAATTGTAAAAGTATTGTAGCTCTCTATCTAGTATCTACGTTTGTCAATATAAGTTTTCCATCTGGGCAGGGAGCACAATGATGTTAAATCTTAGGAAAAAGATGGTAAAGGACATACACAATGCGGTAGTGGGGCATATGCCCACGAATAATAAAAGGGGTTCCCAAGCATAAAGTAGCTGCGAGTGGGTACCATAATAATATTGATTCTTTTTCAAGGCCCTAGCTTGTTGATGATTTTTTCTTCTTTTTTCTTTAGTAGTGGGGATGGGATATGGTCACATCGAGACTTGTATTCCCTTGTCATATTCACTCCACCTGGTGCTCTGAATTTCAAAGTGGTCCATCTTCATGTCCCCACTCAATAGCATCCACTTAAACGACAAAATCACACATTTATGAGACAGCTTCATGTTGTGTTCAACTGATAAGTTCCAAGATAGCTATCCTTTTACCCCCACTTCCGCCTTTTCAACCATTTAAATGTCACCTTTTTTTTTTTTTTTACCTGCAAGGTCCTCAATTGGTTTGGTGCTAAGTCCAAGGATTTTGGGTTGTTAGTCTAAAGGATTTGAGTTCGACTCCTAGTAAATACTTTGTGGATAGTGGAGAATCCCTTGCCCTCTCAATCCGGAAAAAAGATTTAGTCCCAACCTATGTGGGGTGGGAATACCTTGGGTTCACTAAAAAAAATGCCACTTTTTTTAAAAATTGCCCAAACAATTCAAAACACGAGAAAATTATCAAAACAATACAATAAAATGCATATTAGGAGATACATGTTGATCAAATCATTTATTGCCAAATAGCGTAATTTTAATTAGTTATGATTATTTTGCCACGATTTAGGCGTGACAAAATGAACATGACTAAACATGCATCACGAGGATACATATTTTACTGTATTAGTTTGGTAATTCTTTATTTGAGTTGTTTTAGTATTTTTTTTTTAAAGAATTGAATTATAGTGGTAAAAAAGCCCCCATTTTCCCTTCCAATCAAGTTCCTTTTTTAATTTAGTTTTTGTATATGGTCTTTTTTATTAATTTATGAAAGAGAGAAATTTATTTAAATGGTTAGATTACAAACTATAAAAAACAATTCAATTTAACAGTTCAAGCTGGTAAATGATATCTTCAATATTTCCCCTCACGCGAGAATGTTTTGAGCTTGAGGTGTATGTATATTATACAATTTCATTTTTAAGTTTTACCTTATGTGGATTCCACTAGAAAGTAATAGGCGAAGATGATAGAACTCGTGATTCTGTGATCACGAAGCCTAATAATATAATAAACAATCAATTTAATCTAACAACTTAAACTAGCAAATGACGAATCTTTAATTATTTATGGGTTTATCATCTATCATTTAACATGATCATAAAATTTTTTCTACACACACAACATTTTGTGGGGCCCGCAACAAAAAAAAAAAACTCAGGCATGCAAAACGAATCTCTATAACATAACACACTCACTTTTCCTGCAAAATAACTCTTATAAAATCCATATTTTATATTATATCTCTCTAAATCAAGGTTTTTCAATCTCAGAGATTCATTTCCTCAGTTCCGTCATCGAATGGAGTGTTCTTTTCTTTTTCTTTTGAAACATATTAGTATTAGTTGCGTATAAAAAATAATTTTGGCAACTTGCATTATTAATTATCATAATTTTCTCTCTATTAAAAGGGAAATGTTTATAACAGAGTTTCATGTACAGTGCAAGGATTGGGTTTGGGACCTTCGATTTTGCCAACAAATGTAATAGAGAGAAAAAGAAGAATTGTGATAAATGAAAAATTGTAAGGCCTCTGAAGGGACTGTGTCTATGTAAATATCAAGCCTCAGGTCAAAGTCAATGATACACATTTTCTTATAAAAATATTATATCCACAAATTTTAATGTACAACGTTCTTTTATATATATTTTTAAATAGATGTCGGTTTCTCAACTGGTTAATGAATAAAATTTTTTGCTCATAATTTATTTTAAATATCATGAGCTATTTTTTAACTAATTCAATATGTATAACATATAAATTGTATATTGAAAAATAGACTGAATGGCACTATGACTGATTGAAACCATTAATGGGCTGCAACTGCAATGAAAGCATTTTTCTGAAAACTGAATTGATGAACCCAGCGGTCCCACTAATTTAATTGTGAACTGTACATTTATTCAAAGGGAAAAGTGTATATGGTTTCAAGGACACAAATTTATATTAATTAAAGAAAAAACTAAATATAAAGAGATTGAGTTTCATTAAAAAAATTAAAATTAAGATATAAACTGTACCTCTTTATCTATCTTTCTTTAAAATATCTAAATTTGTGTTATTTAAAAAAACACACATTTTTTCTTTATTTAATTATAATTTCAATTCCAAACTGAATTGATGATAAAAATAATGGAAATAATTTTCTCCAATTAGATAAGATAATTAAGTCTCTCCTATACTAATAAACTGATGGACTCTTTTAAGTTTTTTTTTTTTTTTATAAAAAAGAGGTCCACATAGTTTGTCTCAACAACATAAAACAAATTATCATAAAACAAGTCATTTTCTGTTACATGGGAATAATAAACCCCAACAATTATTTGAGATCACCTAAAATTAAACGGTTTAACCGATTAAATAAAGTTATCATAAAATTATGGTTTTTTTTTTATGTTCCATAATTTATTATACATTTTTATACTGTTGCAGGGACACAGAAGAAAAGATGAATCCAGAACTAATCTGACTGAACTCGTTCATGTTTTAGACAGAACTCAAGAACAGAACAAACTAAACCTGTGCAATTGAGATCTCAATTTAATAAATCTCGTCAAAAGAAAGGTACCCCAAAACAAAACAAAAAATTAATTATAGGACTCACTGCATCAAAAATTATTTATTTCTCCGATCAAAAATTTTCTTTTGGTTACGACCAAGTTGTCTTAATTTTCATATGTAGTATATAGCCTTATGTTATGTACTCAATAACTTCAAAGTTTCTGAATCTCTAGCTTAAACGCTAAAGGGCAACAATTCCAGTTGAAAACATTTGGTCCCTTTTATATGCAGAACTTGACAAATCCACAGACATTGAAGCTTCTGATCTACACTGTTCTTTGCGCTCATCATTCAATATCTGCCTTGAACGGCACTCTGTGCTACAAAATGCTTTCTCTCCTCTGTACACAAAAAAATGAATCAT
>JAVKPL010015679.1:0-13138 GCA_032173675.1 Gastrolobium villosum
TAAATTCCAATATTATAAATAACCATTGATCTTTGAGCTTGGATATTTAATTTTTTATTTTTTATTTTTTATTTTTTATTTTCGTTCTCTATGATGTTCTATTAACATCATGGTTGAACAACTTGAAATTCCATTAGAATTGGAGGAAGGGTTGCTCAACATTGAAAGTGCAAAACTTTTTGGGGGTGAATATGCAGAAGATCCTTACGATCTAATAGATAAATATTTGAATTTCTGCAGTAGCGTAAGGTTAGATGGAGCCACTGAAGACTCCATTAAGGTCCATTTGTTTCCCTTCTTTCTAAAAGGTAGAGCTCAGACGTGGTTGAAGACTCAACCTCGACAAAGCATCACCACATGGGAGGACATAGAATTCAAATTTCTAAGCAAATATTTTCCACCATCCAAAGCCAAAAAGATTAAAAAAGAGATAGCCTCCTTCGCACAAAAGGAAGGAGAACATTTGTGTCATGCTTGGTGTAGACTTCATGAATTATGCAGAAGATGTCCAGTTGAAGATTGCGAATTTGTTCGCATTTTATACAATGGTATATGCCCACTCTCGAGAATAAAATTAGATCTAGCAGCTGGAATACCACTTCACACTATGGAACCTGAAGAAGCTCTTGATCTGATCGAGACAGTGGTTTACGAAGAATACCAAGCACTCCAGGATCAGCCAATAGTTGAGCAAGAAGCTGAGGAGAAGTCATCCATTCTAGCTCAAGAGAATTATATAGAAAATGCCGCACCTCTTTTCAAGCAAGTCACTGAAGACGTAGAGGGAAATTCATACTTGAAAGATCAGGATGTGGCAATAGCTACTCAAGAATTCGAAACCGAGGAGGAATCTACTACGGTAGAAGAATCCAAAGTGGAAGAATATTTTGAAGTAAGAGAAGAGCAAAAAGATGGAACATATAAGGAAGAGACCCTCTCTCCAATGGAGATTACCCTCCCAAATTCTCATGATGAAACACTTGAATTGGAGGAGTATAAAAATGAAGAAGATGCAGACTATGAGGAGCTAGAGATGAGATCTTCCAATAAGGAAGAACGCGAGGAAGCTAATCTTGTGAATTCAATTGAGGCATGCAGTGAAAGAAGCACTAACACCTCTAGCCCCATGGTAGACATACATGTTGAGCAAGCCTTATGTGATGATGAGATGAATGCGAATCAAGTGCCTATGAACTTATTAGAGAAAATGGGAATGAGGCATATAAGGTCCGCAAAGATGACTATACAATTGCCCGACCGATTTGTTCAAATGTGGGTTAATATTGCTGAAAATGTACCGGTGAATGTGAGCAAATTTGGGTACAAAGAAAGTTTTGCAATCATTGATATGGATGTGGACCCTGCCTTTGCTCACCTTCTCGAAGAACCATTTTTGATCACCACAGATTCAGTGGTATATAAGCTAAAAGATGAGGCAACTCACAATGTGGATGAAGAACAGGTAAGTATTCTTGATTTTAAATTTAATTCTTCATCACTTATAATTTTTCTCTCGGATGTACAAGCACAATTTGTTGAAGACAAGGGAGATGAAAGAACAAAGCTCAAGAATCCTCATCTATTAAGAACCAAAGGCAAACCCAAGGTTAAGATAAAGAAATCAAAAAAGATGACTATGACCAAGGGGAAAAAGCCAGCTTTGGTTCTTTGCTACAAGCCACCTTGATCATCTGTCAACGTCAGGCTCGTGACGTTAAACAAGCGCTCATTGGGAGGCAACCCAATGTAGAGTTACTTTTCTTCAAAAAAAAAAAAAAAAAAAAAAAAGAGAAGAAAAAAGAAAAAAGAAAAAAGGAATGGAGATGGCTGGAATCAAATCTGGGAATGGTGGGCTCATGTTTTTCATCCATCTTGTGATTTGATTATTGCTGGGGACAACAATTTTCTAAATCTGGGAATTGGGCGCACCACATTAGGTACAGAGGAGCCAAATTGAAAAGACCTCTAACAGAAAAAATTTCTGAATCAAGGGAGATTTCTAAACCTATCTGTCTTAATTTCTTTTGTTATTTCTGTTTTGATATTCTCTGAGCAACATACCTGGATTTGTGTTATCTGTGTTAGCTACTCACGCAATAAGATGATTAAATCTTAGAGAGCATATAAGATACTGTGTGAGAAGTCATAATGAATAAATGTATGAGTAATGCATTGAAGAATAAGAGTTATTATTGCTCGTTTGATTGAATTCTTTGTTGAGAGTTACAGTTGATATGTGATGATAAAGGGAATTTAGATTCTAGTTTGATTGCACAGCCGTGAGGTTTGAGCCTATACAGTAAATTTTCTTTGTAGAGAGACCTCACTGTGATAATACTCTAGAACTTGATCTGTTTCTCTGTAATGCATGCATGATCTGAAATGATAAAGGCAATTCTTTCTTGTTAACTACTTGGCCAAATAACTGTCCTAAAAAAAAAAATTCCCATTTGCTAGCCCCTTTGAGCCTTAGCCTATTGTTTTTTTATTAAATTCAACCATAAGACACTTGACTTCTTTTTGACATACCTTGAATGAGATTGAAGCACTGATTATAGAAAATTCAAGGAAAAAGTTCACAGAAGTTAAAGATGGCAAAAACAAAAGCTGAGACCATAGAGAAAAAGAACAAAATGAAAAGATGCATAGCAACGGAAAAAGCATGAAAAGGTCAAGAAAAGAAGACAACAAAGAGAAGGGAGAGTATGAATAGAAAGGAAAAGAGTAATTGTGTTTGAGCGTGAACAACTAGTTGTGTTTCAATCTCATATACAGTAAAAATTAGTCACTTTCCCAAATATTCATACCTTAGCCTAAGCCAAGTTACAACCTTGCAAAGACCTTTAGATCTAATTGTGCATGTGTTACATATTCCTCATTCTTGGGAACTTGAGAATAGGATCAAGCCTATGGTAGTCTTATTGCACTGATGGATTGAGAGTTTAAACCCAATATACAAGAGTGAAAAGTGCAGTGATTATCTTCGTAAGGAGTGATCAAGCTAGATTCTAATTCCGTATGCAGAAATTGATTACTGAAATTCTCAACTTTGAATTCATTCATGCATAGCATTATGACTTTGAATCTCTTCAATGTAGGAAAATGCATTAGTGACATACACTCTTCTCACAGGTCTTATCATTGCTGCCTAATGTTTGATCTTATTTATTGCTGGGGACATCAATATCTAAATCTGGGAATTGTTTCATATGCCTTCATCATATAGATATTTCAGAGTAAAAAGAATAAGGATTTGACAGTAATTCAGTAATAAAGGTTATTATTTTTAATGAATTATTAACAATCCATGTTCAGACACACTTTCACTGATTTTTCTATATTTTTATAGGTTAAGAGGTGAAGAAATTCAAAATTTGAAAAACAAAGAAGGGAAGACCGCGCGAGAGATTGAACAAGGCGCCAGAGGATCGCACCACTATTGAATTCAGAATTTGAATTCAAAATCTGAATTCAAAATCTGATTTAATTTAATATTTCCGTTATACATTTTTGTAATAAAGTGTAATTTAATTCTTCCGTTACGTAATAAGTGTAATTTAATTCTAACGTTATCAGAGGGATATTTTCATAATTTGCACGGAAACCCTAATTGGCTGCTATTTGAAGGCGTCCCCTCCACACATTCAGCGGATGCTATACTCCATTCCTCACAATTCAGATTTCTTCAGAGGAGAATCCGGAGTTCTTCGAGTTCTTCGAAGTTCTTCGTGTTCTTCATGATCTTCATGTTCTTCTAGTTTTTCTTCTTCTTTTTATTTCATTTTATGTTTTCTTTTTCAAGATCAGTCATGGTTGGCTAGATCTATTTTTATTGTGGTAAGGGTCACAACCCTTGATGTGAACCCCTTGTAATTTGGATCAGGTTTATGTTTATTTATCTAATTGCATTTATTTTCCTTTGCTCCTCATCTATAATTCTTTTAGATCTGATCATTCTAATGGGATTGCGAGGGTTAGGGTTCGCAATAGGGATATTGAGATCCTAATTCCTGACAAGAAGGAAAGTAACTGTTCATGTATGCACTAGGGATAGGCTACATGAACCGCAAACGTGAAAGATTCATCGAGTTATACGTTTAACCTAAAAAGGAATTACTAAGGGATTAGGGTTCTAATAGGGTTAATAAGGTTAAGATCACTAAGGGATTAGGGCTTAACCAATCAAATAAAGATGGTGAATCGTTTGATCAAAGGGTAAATCGAATGTAAACGTTGATTCAGATTACAAGGTGGGGATCAGAAAGGTGTTTGTCCTCTTACTGCAATATTTTCTCAATTATTTTTTACATCTTTTATAATTCAATCTTTCTTCATCTCTTTCTTCAGAAAACCCTAAAAATACGCAATTTACTTTTTAATTTACTTTTTGTTTTTAAACCAACAACTATTGCTACCCTCTTTTGATCCATTCAACTTAAGGGGACTGGTTATTATAGTACTTGGTCTACAATCCCTGTGGAGACGATACTTACTTATCACTTTTATTACTTGGAACGATCGGTATACTTGACAGTAATTCAGTGGTATCATCCCCACCAAAACCTATAGAAGAGGAAGAGAAGGTTGAACAGGAGGAGAAATCTGAAAAAGAAACTGAAAAGTCTCCTGAAATATTGAAACCGGGTGATGATGTGAAGGAGCCAGCTAATCTTCCAAAAGAAAAATTTGAACTTAGTGAAGAGTATCTTATGAAAATGGCACCTTATCCTGGAAGGTTGAAGCCAGAATTAAAAGCAAAAAGTTATGACAGATTTCTTGATATTTTCAAGAAATTGCATGTGAACATCCCGTTTGCTGAAGCATTGGCTAATATGCCAAACTATGCAAAATTCATGAAAGATCTCCTTTCCAGGAAGCATAAGCTACAAGAGTGTCAAACAGTTGCACTTACTGAGAAGTGCAGTGCTATTATCACTAGGAAGTTTCCTCCTAAACTTCGTGATCCTGGAAGCTTCAACATTGAAATTGAAATTGGAGATACAAAGATTGGCCAAGCTTTGTGTGATTTAGGGGCGAGCGTTAATCTGATACCCTTATCTGTCTGTAAAGCCTTGGGGATTACTGAATTGAAGCCTACTTTGGTTTCTCTTCAGCTTGCTGATAGATCCTTAAGGAAGCCAAGTGGTATAGTCGAAGATGTCCTTGTAAAAATTGACAAGTTCATCTTTCCGGCTGATTTTATTGTGCTTGATATGGAGGTAGAAAAAGAAATGCCTCTCATATTGGGTAGACCTTTCCTAGCCACAGCCCGTGCAATGATTGATGTTGAAAACGGGAAGCTTGAACTAAGGATGAATGATGAGACCGTTACCATCAATGTCTTTGATTCTTTAAAACAGTCTTCTCACAAAGATGATTGTTTTAGTCTGGAAATCTTAAAGGAAAAGCAAAGTGTAGCGGTGTGTAGGATCAGCGCCCTAATCAGCAAAATTTCTCAAGGAATCAGAATAATTCTGCTGGTGGTAATAATTACCAAAGGAAAAGTTACCAAGGTACTGGTTTAGATATGACATCAGACAACTATCTAAAACCACCACCTATTCCAAAGAAGGAGCCTTCCGACCTGGAGCGTTTAGTAGGAACATTAGCACAAAGTACTAACGCTTTCATGGAGGAGAGTAAGGCTAATCAAAGAAGTACCAATGCTTTCATTGAGGAAAGCAGAGCTGATTCCAGGAATACGAAAGCTTCAATCAAGAACCTGGAATATCAAATTGGTCAACTTGCCCAACAGTTATCTGATAGAGCTCCAGGTACCTTTCCTGGTAACACTACTACCAACCCCAAGGAAGATTGTCTGGCAGTTACAACTAGAAGTGGGAAAGTGGTATCATCCCCACCAAAACCTATAGAAGAGGAAAAGAAGATTGAACAGGAGGAGAAATCTGAAAAAGAAAAGGAAAAGTCTCCTGAAATATTGAAACCAACTGATGATGAGAAGGAGCCAGCTACTCTTCCAAAAGAAAAATTTGAACTTAGTGAAGAGTATCTTATGAAAATGGCACCTTATCCTGGAAGGTTGAAGCCAGAATTAAAAGCAAAGAGTTATGACAGATTTCTTGATCTTTTCAAGAAATTGCATGTGAACATCCCGTTTGCTGAAGCATTGGCTAATATGCCAAACTATGCCAAATTCATGAAAGATCTCCTTTCCAGGAAGCAAAAGCTACAGGAATGTCAAACAGTTGCACTTACTGAGAAGTGCAGTGCTATTATCACTAGGAAGTTTCCTCCTAAACTTCGTGATCCTGGAAGCTTCAACATTGAAATTGAAATAGGAGACACAAAGATTGGCAAAGCTTTGTGTGATTTAGGGGCGAGTATTAATCTGATGCCCTTATCTGTTTGTAAAGCCTTGGGGATCACTGAATTGAAGCCTACTTTGGTTTCTCTTCAGCTTGCTGATAGATCCTTAAGGAAGCCAAGTGGAATAGTCGAAGATGTTCTTGTAAAAATTGACAAGTTCATCTTTCCGGCTGATTTTATTGTGCTTGATATGGAGGTAGAGAATGAAATGCCTCTCATATTGGGTAGACCTTTCCTGGCCACAGCCCGTGCAATGATTGATGTAGAGCAGGGAAAGCTGGTGCTAAGGATGAATGAAGACACAATCACTGTCAATGTCTTTGATGCAATAAAAAGACCATATGATGATAGTGATTGTTTTGAAATTAATGTCTTAGAGGAAGTGATGCAAGAAGATGAAACTCCCTTGCAAGAATTGACTGTTGAATTGCAGGAGAGAGATCATATCCCTTTTGAGGAAGACATTAAAGCTGCTGATGAGTTGCTTGAACAGAAAACTTCTGACAAAGAAATAGGTGCTCCTAAAGTTGATCTTAAGGAGTTACCTCCTGCCCTAAAGTATATGTTCTTGGGTGACAATGAAACATATCCAGTGATCATAAATAACAGGTTATCTGCTAATGATGAGAAGAAACTGAAAGAAATTCTTTTAAAGCATAAGACTGCTTTAGGATGGTCCATGGCTGATCTTAAGGGTATAAGTCCTTCTTTCTGTACGCATAAAATTCTCATGGAGAATGATATCAAACCTGTAAGGCAGCCTCAAAGGAGATTAAACCCCATGATGAAAGAAGTGGTGAGAAAAGAAGTAGTCAAACTTCTTGATGCAGGTATGATTTATTCAATATCAGATACTGCATAGGTAAGTCCTGTACAAACTGTACCAAAGAAAGGGGGTGTCACTGTGGTAAAGAACGATAAAGATGAATTAATCTCTACTAGGACAATTACTGGCTGGCGAATGTGTGTTGACTATAGAAGGCTTAATGAAGCAACTAGGAAGGATCATTTTCCTCTCCCTTTTGTGGATCAAATGCTGGAAAGGTTAGCAGGTCATTCTTATTATTGTTTCCTTGATGGATACAGTGGCTATAATCAAATTGCAGTGACTCCTGAAGATCAGGAGAAGACAGCGTTCACTTGTCCTTTTGGCGTTTTTGCCTATAGGAGAATGCCGTTTGGATTATGCAATGCACCTGCTACTTTTCAGAGGTGCATGTTATCAATCTTCTCAGATATGGTAGAAAAGTTCTTAGAGGTATTCATGGATGACTTTTCGGTATTTGGCTCTTGTTTTGATGATTGCTTAGGCAACTTATCTAAAGTACTGAAAAGATGCCAGGAGACAAACCTGGTCCTTAACTGGGAAAAATGTCACTTCATGGTCCAAGAAGGCATTGTGCTTGGACACAAAATTTCTAAGGAAGGTATAGAAGTTGACAGAGCAAAACTAATGCTCATTGAAAAACTACCTCCTCCAATTAATGTTAATGGAGTGAGAAGTTTCCTTGGTCATGCTGGCTTTTATAGAAGATTCATCAAAGACTTCTCTAAAATTGCCAAGCCACTAAGTCAACTTCTAATGAAAGACAATGAGTTTGTTTTTGATGATGCTTGTCTTAAAGCCTTTAATTTGCTAAAGGAAAAGCTCACTACTGCTCCTGTCTTGGTTTCACCTGATTGGAGTATGCCATTTGAGTTGATGTGCGATGCTAGTGATCTTGCTATTGGTGCTGTTCTTGGCCAACGAAGAAACAAACTGTTGCACGTGATTTACTATGCTAGCAAAGTTCTGAATGAAGCACAGGTAAATTATGCAACAACAGAGAAGGAGATGCTTGCTGTGGTCTATGCACTTGATAAATTTAGACCATATCTCCTTGGTGCCAAGACCATCATTTTCACAGATCACGCAGCCATAAAGTATTTGATCTCTAAACAAAATGCCAAACCACGACTGTTAAGGTGGATGTTGTTATTTCAAGAGTTTGATTTAGAGATAAAAGACAAGTCAGGGATGGAAAATAAAGTTGCTGATCACTTATCAAGAATCCGAGAGAAGACCCTACAAGATGATCCTACTTTAGAGATCAACGATTATTTTCCGGACGAACAAGTCCTTGCAATCTCTGTGAAATTGTCTGAAGAACCAATTTTTGCACTGCATATGGAACCATGGTTGCTGATTTTGTAAATTTTAAGGTAATCAAGAAAGTACCTCCTGATTTCACAAAGCAACAAGTGAAAAAGTTTTTACATGATGCTAGGAGGTATGTATGGGATGATCCATTCCTGTATTTCCAATGTGCTGATGGAATCTTGAGAAGATGTGTATCAGAATTGGAAATCAAGGAGATTTTATGGCATTGTCACAATTCTGATTATGGTGGCCATTTTGGTGGAAACAGAACTGCCCAGAAGGTATTGCAAAGTGGGTATTACTGGCCTACTCTTTTCAAAGATGCCAGAGAGTATGTTGAAAAGTGTGAAAGATGCCAGAAGACAGGGAACATTTCCCGAAAGGATGAAATGCCTCTAAACACTATTATGGAGGTGGAATTATTTGATTTATGGGGGATCGATTTCATGGGACCATTCCCATCTTCCTATTCCAACCAGTACATTTTGGTAGCTGTGGACTACGTTTCTAAGTGGGTTGAGGCAACAGCTCTTCCTACTAATGATGCCAAGGTGGTTGTGAACTTCCTGAGAAAGAATATCTTTACCAGGTTTGGAGTGCCGAGAGCAATCATAAGTGATGGAGGCTCTCATTTTTGCAATAAGCAGTTTGAAAATCTGTTAACAAAGTATGGTGTCAGGCACAAGGTTGCTACACCTTATCATCCGCAGACAAGTGGCCAAGTGGAAGTTTCCAACAGGGAACTGAAGCGAATCCTGGAAAAGACTGTTAGTATTTCTCGAAAGGATTGGTCAAAGAGACTGGATGATGCACTGTGGGCATACCGAACTGCATACAAAACTCCGATAGGAATGTCTCCCTATCAGCTTGTGTACGGGAAAGCTTGTCACTTACCTGTGGAGCTTGAACATAGAGCCTTTTGGGCTATTAAATTCCTAAACTTTGATGCCACAGCAGCTCTTGAGAAACGAAAGTTTCAACTGTTAGAGCTTGATGAGTTCAGGAATTCAGCTTTTGAAAGCTCCAGAATTTATAAAGAAAAAGCCAAGAAATATCATGATAGCAAAATTGTACACAAGGAGTTTGAGCCTGGTCAGCAGGTATTGTTGTACAACTCCCGATTGAAACTTTTTCCAGGGAAGTTGAAATCCAGGTGGACAGGACCTTTTGTGATTAAAAAGGTCTTTCCATATGGTACTGTTGAAATATCTTCCATGGAGGAAGACAGACCCTTCAAAGTCAATGGCTCTAGGTTGAAGTTCTTCCATGGAGGACCAGTGATGAAACAGGTTGTGGCTTTGCGCCTTCATTCCATTGCAACTTAAATGAGGTAACCGTCAGGCTCGGGACGTTAAACACGCGCTAGTTGGGAGGCAACCCAACGTTCTTATCCCGTTAATTGTATCTTGTTTTCATTATTTTTCTTTAGGTAACCAGAGAAAAAAAAAAAAAAAAAAAAAATGAATGAAAGAGGAAAGTGAAAAATCCAGTGAGTCTACGCTTGAAGCGTAGAACTCTACGCTTCAAGCGTAGAAAAGAAAAAAATTAGAACAGAGGGTCTACGCTCCAAGCGTAGAACCCTACGCTTCGAGCGTAGAAAAGATGCTTGAGCAGAAGCTGAGCGCTCCAAGCGTGGGAACCCACGCTTGAAGCGCAGGAAACTCAAGAGGACAGTAGTCCCACGCTCCAAGCGTAGAACCCTACGCTTGAAGCGTGGGAAGGGAATTTGAAAAGCCAGAGACAGAAGGTCTACGCTTCAAGCGTAGAATCCTACGCTTGAAGCGTAGAAGGGGAATGTGGACCGACAGGGGCAGTAAGTCTACGCTTGAAGCGTAGAACTCTACGCTTCAAGCGTAGAACAGGGTTTTAAGTGTAAACCCTAAGTTTTCTCCCCAGCGCCGCGAAACTCTCCCTCCCCCTCTCCTCTCTTCTCTCCCTTTTCCTTCTCCCCTCCCTCTCTTCCCCACTCCTCACCATCACCATACTCTCCTTCTCCCTCACTCTTTCCCTTTCCCTCTCCACCGTTCATCTTCCCTCACTCTTCTCTCTCTCTCACTCTTCCCCCTTCCATCTAACCACCCACCACCACTCCAGCACCATTCACCACTCTTCACCACCACACACCACCATCATCTCCCACCACCATTCATCTTCTCCACCGTTTACTTGGGTTTAAGATCAAATTTCTGCATAAATTTCGATCAAAATGGCTGGAGACAAGGTAACCATCTCTTATTCCTTTTTCTCATTACTTGATGATGGTTGTAAGGATAGGAGAGGTATGATATTTTTGGCATGTGTTATGTGTTTATTCATAATTGGGAATAAGGGTTGTTAAAATGCTTTGGCTGAAAATGTGCATGGTAAATTTTGTATAGATGGGGGGTTAGTCATGAAATGCTGGTGGTATTAGTCATGTAGAAGTTGGTTACAACTATTGATACACCTGATTAAGGGGTTTGGACTGTTGACTTGAATGCATGGTTGAAATCAAATCTGGGAATTAAGGTGTATAATGTCATGAATTGAATTTGTCTGCTGATAATATTTATTATGCACATGTATTGGGAACTTTTCTGAGTTTCAGGAAAAGAGAATGAAAAAGGGCACCGAAGGGTCATCTGCTACGAAAAGACCCCGCACAAACTTTGACTCCAGAAGGTTTTTGTCCGCTGAAAAGCAGGACGTTTATGAAACTAAGCTGCTGAATAAAAATATAATTAAAGAGAGGGGGTTCGATTTGGGGAATCTCCTACTTTTTGATAATATTTATTCAGTAGTTCAAAGGAGACGCTGGAGGACATTGGTTACCTTTCCACAGGACAGTTCTGGGCGCATTCTCAGAGAATTCCTGGCCAATGCTGATAAAAATACTGTCAATGCCACCCGAAGGAGCTGGGTGAGAGGGAAGGAAGTACCATTTGATGCTGCAACAATTGAAGAATTTTTGCAAACTTCATATGACTCTACGGCTGAGTGTGAGTTTGTCCGACTATTCAATTTGATGCAGCCGTCAGAAGGGTATTATCGGGAAGAAATGCCCCTCATTGCTGATGAAATTCGGGAAAAGATCACCAGTCCATTCTCTGAATGGAAGTTTAGGCAGGGTCTCACTAATGTACCCGAAAAATTTACTAGACTCTGCCTTACTGGTGAGGCTATCAGCTGGCACACTTTTGTGAATGCTACGGTTATTCCCTCTACAAACAAAAGTGATGTCAATGTCGAGAGGGCTGTTCTATACTATGTGCTGATGGGGGACAAAAATCTGAATATGGCTGCTATTCTATCTGACAGAATTGTCCACATGATTACCCAAAGCAAGGACAATAATCTGTTGGCTCACAGCTCTTTAATCTCTCATCTATGTATTCGAGCTGGGGTTGAAATTCCCGCCTCTGAGCCATTGGATGTAAAGGCTGAAAAGCCTATGACAAAGATTGCTTTGGGAGGTTATTACAAGGAATCAGAAAAACATGCAGCATGGCTTCTCAATAGCCAGGGCAATCCTATACCCCCTCCAGAGCCACAGGATCCGTCAGTACCTCAGGCACCTCCAGCATCCCAGACATCAGCAGCATCATCCTCTGCTCGCCAGCCACTCTATGAGGATTCTCCCATCATACTCGAAATGCATGCTATGATGAAGGCCATGTGCCTGAAGATGGGGATAGATCCAGCAGATCCTCCTAGCTCTTTCCAGCAGTATACCATGGAGGAGTGATCACTGGCTGTTTTTATTTTTATTTTTCTCTCGGACGTTGTTAATTTTAATGTTTTGTTTTAAATGACCAATAGGATTTTGTTAGGGTCAAGTTTACTGTTTGGATATGAACATCTCAGGGTATTTTTCACTGTTTTGCTGATATAATATTGTTAATGATGTGTGTTTTAATTGCGCAGCTGTTCTTAATTGATTGAACTTAGTTATTGCTGGGGACAGCAATTTCTAAAATCTGGGAATGGTGGATGGCCTTGCCCACCTGTTCTTGCACTTTAGCTGCAATTGTGGAACCACACTTCATTTCAGGGGAGATATTCGAACCAATTTACATTTTCAGTTTTAAATATCTGTCTTGGTTAAAGTGATTTTAAAAATTCAGCAAAATTTTTGGAATATGCCTGTTGTTTGGAATATGCCTATTGATAATCTCAGATCTAGATGTTGCTTTCCTAACATATGATTGAGTTCATCTTAGGAAGTACATTAAGCTTTGAAAATTTTGGCATGATGTCACTTGGCATGAGTAGAGATTAGAATTGTTCGTCTGTCTGAAATTATGTGCTAGAATATATGATATGCCTGATATCTCTGTGAAAATCTAGTCTGAAATCATAGCCTTTGAGGTTTGAGCCTATACAGTAATTTTTTTCTGAGAGGCCTCACTGTATTGACACTCTAGAACTTGGTTTGTTTCTCTACAAGGCATGCATTTTAACTGATATGATAAGGCAATTTGTTCTTGATAGCCCTGGCCATATAGCTCACCTATATAAATAATTTTTCCATTGTTATCCCCTTGAGCCGAGCCTGTTCATTGGTAATTACCAAAATGTTGCTTAGCCTATCCATGTTAAACTTACCTTAAGTGAGATTGTGATTTTTCTCAAGAAAAAAAAAAAAAAAGAAGAAAATATCTAAGGTAAGCTCCACTACACTAAGCAAATTGC